>PVJC01008768.1:36894-47680 GCA_004026665.1 Murina feae | reverse complement strand
CCCCCCCCCCCCCCCCCCCCCCCCAGTGCACGAATTTCATGCACCGGGACTCTAGTCTAAACTAATAAAAGGGAAATATGCTAATTAGACCAGACATCTTCCAGACAAAGCCACGGTGGCAGAGGCTGAGGCAGAGGTGGTTAGGGGTGATCAGGTCAGCAGGGGAGCCCTTAGGGAGGCGATCAGGCCCGTAGGCAGGGGTAGTTAGGGGCATCAAGCCAGCAGGCAGAGATGGTTAGGGGTGATCAGGCAGGCAGGCAGGTGAGCGGTTAGGAGCCAGAAGTCCTGGATTGTGAAAGGGATGTCCTGGATTAGAGAGGGTGCAGGCTGGACTGAGGGATAACCACACACACACACACACACACACACACACACACGAATTTCGTGCATCAGGCCTCTAGTATCTAAATGATTAAAAGACCTACTCAAGCTAACAAAAATATGTTCTATTTTTCTACCCTGGCAAAAACACCATCATCATGACCACATTTGACTGTCAGCCAGCCCATGGCCTTCTGTTGCCATCCCCAGCATCATCTTCCTGTAGCAAGGACCTCATATGCATGGATTCCCCAGTTCAACTTCCAAGCTCTGGCACCATGGTATGTCTTTGGGAAGATGGCTCAGGGAAGAGACCAGCCCTTGGAGCGGTTTGACTAGGGAATTCCATCCCTCACTGTGGGGAGAGTGTAGGCTAGAGGGGGAGGGTCTAGGCAGGGGTCCTCTTGCCTGTGTCTAGGGCAGTACTACTCCTAAGAGTGAGGAAGCACCAAGCCAAGAAGAAAATACTACTGTGGCCTCCCAGCCTGCTAGAGTGGCCTTAGCCACCCCCACCCAAGTAAATCTGAAACTGCTGTGAACTAAGATCCTCTGTATGTGTACAGGAGTCCCTCGTGCATGCAATAAATGTTTCTTGAGGTACTGTGCCTGCCCTCGGACCCCAGCGCCTCCATCCCACTGTGCTCATGGAAAGTCTCTATCCCTCTCCTGAACCTAAGAGCCAGCCTCTGTGTGCTGACTTCCGATGTTTACAGAGGCATCTGGGAACGGGAGCACTGTGTATGAGTTTGGGAGATATGAGGGGTGCTTTCTGTATGCCAGGTAAATCGAAACAGGAGACATGGACCCCCCTCCAATTCTCCCAGAACCTTAATGACTTTAGGAAAGAATAGTAAGAAAAAAGCACTGTAGCTGGTTTGGCTCAGTGGATAGAACATCAGCTTGTGGACTGGAGGGTCCTAGGTTCGATTCTGGCAAGGGCATGTGCCTGGTTGCAGGTTGATCCCCGGCTTTGGTCAGGGTGCGTGCAGAGGCAACCAGTTCAATGGATGAGTCTCTCTCACATCAAAGTTTCTCTCTCTGTCTCTTCCCCTCCCTTCCACTCTCTAAAGAGAAAATCAGTGGGAAAATATCCCCAGGTGAGGATAAACAGAACATAAATAAATAGATAAAATTTAAAGAAAAGGGCAAAGTGGAGCATGGGGGTTTCTGAAGGGTGTTTCTTTGGTCATATATCCTGGATTTCTGGAGAAATCAATTTCTAATCACAACTGTTGTGGTTCCTTGTTCCCATAGAAGCCCTGGAAGATCTCACCATTTTTTCATTTTAAAAGTTGTGGAGGTTTTTGTTTTATGCTTTGTTTTCAGGAAAGAATATAGTCAACATTTTCAGAGACGGCAAGTAGCTGGTTACCCTTCTATCATAAACAACAGTTATTGACACCAAAAATCTACAGTATTTTGTTTTTGCCATTATTCAGGGGGGCGGGAGGCGGGGAGTCCTGGGAGGGAGAGGCTTCCTCATACCACACCGTGAGCCCTAAAACCTCTCTCTCTCTCTCTCTCTCTCTCTCTCTCTCTCTCTCTCTCTCTCTCTCTCTCTCTCTCCCTCTCTCCCTCTCTCCCTCTCTCCCTCTCTCTCTCTCTCTCTCTCCTTAAAAGTAGCTCATCCATGCTGGGTGGTTAGGAAAGAAGGGACTCTACCTTGTGACATTTATATTTAGGGTGAATTTTCAAGACTTTTAGACTGACAATATTAAATCAACATTTCCACAGTTTTGGTTTTCTTTTTCCTTTGTTGTTTTGTTTTTTTTTTCAGCGAATTGATTGCTTTCTCTTTGCTCTTTGCTTTTGCTGATTAACAGTTAATATGCTTTAGAATTCGTGTATGTGAACAACTGGCGTTCTCAACACGTGCTGTTTTAGGAGATGGGGCAATCTGACGGAAGAGGCACTACTGCTTTTCAGATGACGCTGATATAGATCAGCCTAAACAACGGCCTTGACGAGAAATCCAAGTGGGCAGATAAATTGAAAGAAGGAGTAGTGGGCACAGATATTGGACAGTTGCTCTGGGGCTCGTCATGGTGTGCCTGTTGGGCCCACTCTTTGTTTTATCTTAGATGCCTGGTGAGCTCTTCAAAAAGACTTATCTTTCTTCTCCATTTGTATCTGGGAGCAGCGTACTCTCGGCAGGGATTGTGCCAGCTGATTAATAGCAAGGGCGAGAGGGCACTCCAGAAATAGGAGTAATGATTGCTCTAAGCCCTCCTATCAATGAGAAATTGAGTGTGCAGTGGCTGACTCGATTCATTAGAGTAACGACATTAATGAAGCCATAGGTGCGAGTTCAGACCGGTGCAGGCCAGTTAATGCCACAGGGAGTGGAGTCTCTCCACGGGGCCCAGAGGCACACAGTCCAGCCGTTTCCCAAAGGAAGGGGCTGGGGACAACTCATCAGGCACCCCACCAGTCAGAACAGCAGGGAGCTGCGCATCCTATTAAAAGTGCATTCTCCACATCACCTGGATATGCGACGGTAGAAATGCATGTTTCTAACATTTTTTAATGTTAAACCTTTGAGTTTATCTCTTGTCTTTGGCTGCTGGTCTCTAATGTGTCTTTTCCTGTGTTTCCAGAGAGTCGCATGATCTTGGATGCCTTTGCCCAGCAGTGCAGTCGAGTTCTTAGCCTCCTAAATTGTGGAGGCAAACTTCTGGACTCCAACCATTCTCAGTCCATGATTTCTTACGTAAAGCAGGAAGGCTCGAGTTACACTGAAAGACAGGATCCGTGTCACGTTGGGAAAGGGGTCCACAGTCAGACTTCAGACAGTGTAGACATAGAGATGCAATATATGCAAAGGAAGCAACAAACTTCTGCCTTTTTGAGAGTTTTCACTGACTCCCTACAAAATTACCTGCTCTCAGGGAGCTTTCCAACTCCAAACTCCTCATCAGTCAGCGAGTACGGCCACCTGGCGGACGTGGATCCTCTGTCACCCTCCCCCGTGCACACACTAGGAGGCTGGACCTCCCCAGCAACTTCTGAATCCCATGGTCACCCATCGTCTTCTACGCTGCCTGAAGAGGAGGAGGAGGAGGAGGAGGAGGAAGGCTACTGTCCCAGATGCCAAGAGCTGGAGCACGAGGTCATTTCACTGCAGCAAGAAAACGAAGAGCTCAGAAGGAAACTAGAGAGCATCCCAGGTACCCTGTCAGGTTACTTACAAGACAACTGCAACTTCTTTCTTTCCATTGTCTCATCTGTATGTGCATGCATGCATGTATATGTATGTCGTTCATTTGTTTGTTTTTGGCCAGCGATATAGAAGAGTTGGAAAAACAGGTTTGCATAGGGTACCTTTAGCCTGCCTGTGCCAAACATAAATTTCAGAATGAGCCACTAGCCTTGTCCTGTCTGTGCTTAAGCCACAGAATTCTTGGGGAGATGCCTGCAGGCCATAGTCACATTGAAAGATGCCTCTGCTGATAGAAAAGTGACCTAGGTGTGGTGTAGTGAGATTGGAATAGGCCAAGTACTGTGAGCCTGAGTTTCCTCTAAAAAATGGCTCTGTTCCTTTAAAATGTCTTTTGTATTTTTACGGACATTGACATATGTGTTTTATTAATCAGTTATAGAAATTAAAGTGAAATGATATTTTCAGAGAGACAGGGCTCGAGTAGTAATGAACAAATGAACTCTTCTAGTCCATTAATTTCACACCTTTCTTATTAAGTTTCAAAAGGCAGGGTGTTTTTTTTTTAGCATGCAAACTCAGTTAATAAGCAGCTGGAAACTAAAAGGAATAGATCTAAGACAGAGCAGTAATTAGGCTGATCCCAAACTATTTGTACCCCTGACAAAATATGAGGCATTTTCTACCTCTTAGAGATACTAGATTTCCAGAAAAGTAAAAGCCATCTTTATGGCAAGGTACTGATTTTGCTTAAGTATTTGAATTCATGCTTGCGTGTCTGTGGCTGACAAAAAATATTAAGCCCTGGCCAGTGTGGCTCAGTTGATTGGAGTATTGTCCTGTGCACCCAAAGGTTGCTGGTTTAAATCTTGGTCAGAGTGCCTTCTGTCAGGGTGCGTATAGAGGCAACCAGCCGTTTCTCTTCCCCCTCCCCCTCTCTCCACTCTCTCTCCCTTCTCCTCTCTTCCTAAAAAAAAAGAAAAGAAAAAAATATACACGTTTTTAAAAAAGATATTAAACCTATTTAATTACCCAGCCATTGATAAAAAATTTTGAGCACATTGCCCTGACCGGTTTGACTCAGCAGATAGAGCGTCGGCCTGCGGACTCAAGGGTCCCAAGTTCGATTCCAGTCAAGGGCATATACCTTGGTTGTGGGCACATCCCCAGTGGCGGGTGTGCAGGAGGCAGCTGATTGATGTTTCTCGCTCATTGATGTTTCTAACTCTCTATCCCTCTCCCTTCCTCTCTGTAAAAAATCAGTAAAATATATAAAAATTAAAAAATGAAAAAATAAATTTTGAGCACCAATGTACACATTTATTGGTTAATTACATAGTACATATTCTATTCTAATACATTGTGTTCAGAATAAAGCATCCTATCTAATAAAAGAGTAATATGCAAATTAGGCATCACTCCATCACAAAGCTGGCCGCCCCCATGGACATAAGCTGGCGGTGCCCAGTTCGGCTCAGCCCCGCCACTGAAGTGGTCAGACCTGTTAGCTAGGCAGGTGGCGGGGGAGGCAGGGGGTCCAAGGGGCAGAATAGGCAATCAGAGGGGTCTGAGGGTCCCCTGCCCAAGCCAGAGGCCTTCGCCAGAGTCCTCCAGCATGGGCAGGGGCGGAGCCGATGATCAGATGGGGCAGGGGCAGAGCCAATAATTGGAGGGGTATGAGGGTGCCCTACCCAGGCATAAGGCCTGGGCCAAAGGCAAGGCCGGAGATCGCAGGGGCCTGGGCTCCACAGAGCCTGTGATCGGAGGGACAGAGGTGGAGCCTGCGATCGCAGAGGTCTGGGCACTGGTGGAGCCGGCAAAGCAGGGGTCTGGGGGTCCCCTGCCCAGGCCTGCAGCCTTGGCCAGAGGTTCAAGGGTGGAGCTGGCAAAGCAGGGGTCTGGGGGTCCCCTGCCCAGGCCTGCAGCCTTGGCCAGAGGTTCAAGGGTGGAGCCGGCAAATCAGGGGTCTGGGGGTCCCCTGCACTGGCCTGTAGCCTTGGCCAGAGGCTGTCAGTGAGGCAAGGGCAGAGCCCACAATGGCAGGGGCCAGGATCAGAGCCAGTGATCGCAGAGGCCTGGGCTCTATGAAGCTGGCGATTGGAAGGGATTGGGGGTCCACTGCCCAGGCCTGCAGCCTTGGCCAGAGGTTACAGGCCAGGGCAGGGGTAGAGCTGGGATTGGAGGGATAGGGGTGAAAGCGGTGATCAGAGTGAACTACAGAGGAAACACCTTTTCTTACTGCTCATTGGCTAAGCTCCCTGTATGTCACTGTTACTAATATTCTTAGTAACTTGGGTAATAAGAATCCAATAAGGCGATTGAGGGGTTTTCCACCTCACTCCTGAAGAAAAAAAATGAAGGTCCACTGCTGGTGGGCTAAGAAATGTCATATCCTGCCCTAGCCGGTTTGGCTCAGTGCATAATGCCTCAGCTTGCTGACTGCAGGGTCTGGGCTAATTTCTGACCAAGGGCATGTAACGAGGTTGCAGGCTTCTCCCTGGCCAAGGCCCAGGTCAGGGCATATGCAGGAGGCAGCCAATCAAAGTGTTCCTCTCACTTTAATATTTCTCTCTGTTTTTCCCTTCTCTTCCACATTCTCTAAAAATCAGTGGAAACATATCCTCAGGTGAGGATAAAAAAAGAAAGAAATGTCATATCCTATGAAAAACACATTTTGAAAATGCCTAAAGAAAGTTATCATTTTTTCCTGGTGAAGGGACTGGAGTCCATGTTGATGAAAACACCTTGGTGGCTGCGGTGACTGGCAGTGGCTGCAGCAGCGGGGTAATGGGGCTGGTGGCTTCCCCTGATTAGCCTGGTTGTCTTCCACAAAGGGAGGCCAGTCAGCAGCTTAGGCCCACTCCTCAAGGGGAGCAGGGAGTGGGCCTAAGCCCTCAGTAGGACATAGCCTGAGGGCTCCCAATATGTGAGAGGGGACAGGCTGGGTTGAGGAACACCCCCCCCCCCCAGTGCACGAATTCTGTGCACCGGGCCCCTAGTACATAAAAAATTTAAATCTTTTAAAATCTTCACTTGATATGTTTTTATTGGTTGTTTTAAAGGGGGCTAGGAGGGAGAAACATTGATGTGAAATAAAAACAGTGATGGTTGCTTCCCTTATGCACCCCTACTGGGTTGGAACCCACAACCTGGGTAAGGGAGCAAACCTGCAACCTTTTAGTGGTACAGGACACAGAGCTACCCAACCAGGGCTACATTTAAATTTTTGAAACCTGACACATAAATATAAACAGAAGTCACTTTTTTTCCTAACTTGGTGTCTTTGTGCCACCCAATAAGGCGGCTGAATCTAGAAAGGGCATGTTGAAAGAAATTACCCAGTTGTTTATTAGTACACGTAGGAAGCAAAAACAAGTGTGAAGAATTGCCAAATCAGAAATTTATTCCCTTTTTATTTAAAAGAATTTTCCAAGTAGACCCTAAGGTTGGTTCAGAATCTTTTGGAATTAGTTTTAATACAGTAGTTTTATGGGAGAGAAGCAAGAGGTAAAGGAAATCCATTCTCTCGTTTGTGTTTGAGCCGGGGGGTTAGATACAGCGTCATGGTGTCTTCTGCCAGGTTGCCAGGTATTCCACCAGGTTGGCACTGACTGCAGGAGAGTCTGGGTAGAACCTGCAAAAACATAATGGAACCAGAGCACTTCCAAGTCAGAGATACGGGTGCAGCTAACACATTTTGGGATTTTACAACTTTCACAGTTCCATAAATGATGGTCGATTAACTATGGGTTTTACCCCCAAAAAGGTATTTTCCGTTTACTCCCCACTCCTCTTTCATTGAGGGAGAAAATCACGACCTGGAGACCAACCAGTTGTGACACTTACATCAGCTATTCAGAACTGTGGGTAAGAGTGCTAGAGTGCAAGGACAGGTAACATAAATGTCCAGGCTATTTACTGCCTAAGTCCTAATTCTAAGTATTTGGCAGATCATCTGTCCTTGGTAAGTTCTAAGCAAATAGGGGGTTTCAGTTCACTGCTCATTTCCTGAATCTGTTCCAGATGAATTGTCTGCGTTGGGGATAACGCATCACAGACCTGCTACTAATCACTGCCCTTGTCTACTTCCCGGGAAAGCCTAAATGCTACAATTTCTTGAGCCCTCTTGATGCTCAGATATTGAATAGCACAGGTTGATGTTAGCTAATTACTATTATTAACCCTGTTGCTAATCCTGCACTTGAACCCATAGACATTTTACATAATCTATACCGAACCTACTATAAAGATGAAAATCAGTTTGACTATTACGAATAGAAAAACATTACTGTGAAGTGCAGGAAATACTAACTTATTTGTGATCACTTTATACATGTCCTCACTATCTGGGCTCACCTCACTGTTGGGCATCAGGTTGAACATGTCGCTTGGAGGTGAAAACTCGACTCCAAAAGGGACATGATTGCCCTCTTGCCTTCATCTCCCAACTTCTGTTTTGGCTAAACAACCAACCAGCCTGGTGATCACCCAAGAGTCCATTTTCACTCTATTAGCTGCCTGTTTTGAGGGGGAATCTGTTAATTTAGAAACCCACTTGAAGAAAAGTGCAACAAGTAGTACTCTGGGTTTGCATGTATCAAGAGTGTTTGGCAAGTAGTAACTTTCCAGTGTACTGTGGGATCGATTTTCTCTGCTCAGTGTCACGCCTCCCACCGGCCCCAGTAGGCCTCTGCTATCCCGGAGGCCAGGACATGTGCATGGAAGGACCTGGGACTTTCTGCTGGTGGAACCTAGTTGCAGCCAAGCGGGATGGATGATTATGAAGGAGATGGTAGCATTCTGCAGTCAGCAGAGGAAATCAGGTTAACAGGGAGGTGGGACACCTGCCCTAGGTCAGAGCCAAGTCACTTGCCTCAGCCACTTCTCTGCCTCTCCACAGTCACTAAGATCCTTGTTTTGTTGTTGTTTTTCCTGAAATAAAGCATTAGTACCTGAGAGCAATTCTTTTTTTTAAATATGTTTTATTGATTTTTTACAGAGAGGAAGGGAGAGGGATAGAGAGTTAGAAACATCAATGAGAGAGAAACATCGATCAGCTGCCTCCTGCACACTCCCCACTGGGGATGTGCCCACAACCAAAGGTACATGCCCTTGACTGGAATCGAACCTGGGACCTTTGAGTCCGCAGGCTGACGCTAATCGGTTAGGGCCGAGAGCAATTCTTGATGTGAAAGTTCAAAGGACATGAGCCTGTTAGTTTACAGGAAGAGAGACTTCGCTTGGGTAGCTATCAAAGTGGGAAAGGAAGGTGGTAGATCTTACCAAAAGGAAAGGTGGGGAGAGGTGTTCTTTCCAGCACCACTTGAGAGGGTCTATTACTGTATTATCTGTGAAACATTCAACAAAGTCTTACTAATTACCAACTACCTGCAAGCAAAGGGCTCTGGACAATACTCGCTAACTTACTTTCCACAGTTAACTTGCACATGTAGGCAATTAAATATTTTATCTCAAAGACGCATTAGCACATTTTCTTCTGTGTTAGATGATCACACCAGAAATTAGACAGTCTGTTTAAAAGTTTAAGTTTTCTAAAGTAAAGTGAAAGCAGGTTGTTAAAAGAAAAAAGCCACAAAAGGAAAAGATGTTTGGATCAGGAATACAAAGAGAGCCGCGAGGTTATTAAAGGAAGGAAAGTGGGCCCTCACCAGTTTGGCTCAATGGATAGAGCATCAGCCTGCGGACCAAAGGTCCCGGGTTCGATTTTGGAAAAGGGCAAATACCTTGGTTACAGGTTCCTCCCCAGCCCGGGTCTTTGTCGGGACTTGTGCAATTGAATTGTTTCTCTTATATCAATATTCCTCTGTCCTACCCTCTCACTTTCACTCTCTCTAAAAATCAATGGAAAAATATCCTTGAGTGAGGCTTTAAAAATAAATAAAAAATGAAGGAAAATGGTGGAGAAACTTTTCGTGGAGTACTCACATTTATTTAAAAAGCTTACCATCAGCACTAGATGACAAAGTCATAAGGAAGGATGGATATAAAATATCATTATTTCATGTAAATCAAGACCCCAGTGAATGTAAGGCACCCCAATACTTTATGTTCCACTGAGAAAAAAGAAAAATGCTGCAATGTTTTTCAGTATAAATGAAGATAGATTATACTTATCTTCGAACACCAAGTTCAGAGATTTTAAAATATGAAAATACAGGTGTTAGAACCATAAGATATGGTCATTTAAAAATAATTTCCTAAGAAAAATTATTATGACACATTATAGGGCAGAAATACTTGATGCTATTTTTAAAGAACTTTTTACTTTTTAAAAAGTATACTTAATACCATCTCAGTTTATCCTCGTAACTCCAGTAGTTCCAGTTTACAAACAGAGAGGTGTTGAAACCTGGACAGGTGGTCTCTGTTGCCGACCTGGAAATGTACTCCAGACCTCCTCTCCAGATCTAGTTTATTAGCAACTTCCACCCTCAAAACAACCGATTCTCTTTGTCATGGTAGTTGTCTTCTCTAAAGGTGCTGTGGACACTGAATACTGAACCATTGCTCTTAGGGGAAATGCAGAGCTAGGTTCCTGGGAGCCTTTGGTCATAGCATTTTTATCAGCCAGTTAATACCTTATTTTCTGTTTGTTTTTGTTTAAAGAGACCTTATTGACTGATTAACATTGAACTCAGAGCCAACAGCACTATAACTGGTGCCTGAATGAAACTGACCTGACACAGATCATCTCCACACATCACAGCCTTCTTGCACTTGGCAACCCTCGACAGCATTCGGCTGTACATTTTAAACAGCGCCATCACCAATAGTAAGCGCGTGTGAACCATGTGGCACCAGACAGACCATGAAAAGGACACTTGTTTGTAGTGTGAGAGCTGAAACAGGTGGAGCACTACCTTGCTCGGCTTCAGCTGGGAATGTGTGCGAGGGCTGCTCAGACTTCTCAGTGACCTACCTGCAAATGACCACACACGCCCCATGAGTGTTGACTTGACCACTAGAAAGCAGGCAGATTTGCAGATACAGAAGTCGCAAATAAAGGGATCGCCTGCTACAACCTGAAGAACTAACCTAGGATTGCGCAGTTCTGATCCCAGTAGTCAGTCCACAGTTGTCACTTTCTAAGTAAGATTCTTAAAAGTAAATCAGTGTCAGCTTTGGGGTAATAGTAATGTTGCCGGGACAAAAAGCCCTTGGAGTGAATGCAGTGTGGATTTGCTAGTACCTTCCACAGCTCACAGCGACCTACAAACTCACATGTGCCCAGAAGTGCTCGTGGAAGAATGCTTGGGCAGACTTCTGGGCCTGAGAAACACACTGTGA
>PVJC01008768.1:0-36794 GCA_004026665.1 Murina feae | reverse complement strand
CTTCTTTCTCTCCCTCACTTCTCCCTTCCTCTCTGAAATCATTAAAAATATATTTTTTAAAAGAGCAAATGGTATGAAAGAGAATCGAGGTGTTTTTTTTTACTTAGAATTTGGTAAAAGTCATCACAACTCTTGTTCTAGCCGTAGGTGACATTGAAGGACACAGAACAACGTGAGGTGAAGAGAATGGATTCCAAGTCAAACCTGAGTTTGGATTTCTGCTCCTGCTATTTGTAGGCTGAGACTTTTGGCAAATCACTTAATGATTCCGAGCCTCAGTTACCTCTTTCTGTAAAGTGAGGCGAATACTATAGGAATGTTGGAAGTATTATGTTCATTAAGTAGCAACTAGTGCCTACTAGGCCTCCCAGTGGGCACTCAATAAATGGTGGCTTTAAGAACCAGAGGGGGAAAACTTCCTTGCCTAGTAAGACAGAAGTCTTGAGTGGTCTTCTTAGGTTATAAGTGGTATTCTCACCTTGTAAAGAGGCACCGTTCAGTTAGTTCCTGGGTGAGGAACCTCAGATCTGTCCATATAGCATCTCTCTCCGCTGCTCTCAGTCTCTTCTCCTGTGGATTCCAGCTCTGACATACCCATCAGTTTGGGTCCCTCCTTTCGCCCTCTGCGTTAACCGGGCCTATCTCACAGCATGGACGGTTGCAGTAGCCAGTCAGCTCCTCTCCCAAACACCAGGCTCTCCCACTGCTGAAAAGCCTCTACAGGCTTTATAGGTCAAGCCCAGCACCCTCCGTGCAGCACGCGCGCTCCCTTGCTGCCTGGGCCTTTCCCTGCCTGTCTCTGTAGACTCGACTCTCACTTCCCACCATACACCAAGCGTCCCAGCCCCACTGGACAGTTGGCCATTCCTGAGGAGCCGTACACCCTTTGCCTCTGGTCTCCCCTTATGCCTGCTCTTCCTTCTAAGAACACATTGTCCTTTTTCCCACTTGAGAAACTCCACCTCACTTTTCAGTATTGGGTTCAGGTGACACTTCTCTCTAACAGACTTCTCCCACGGTTCCCAGGCAAAACGAATCGTTTTACATCAACCCTATTTCTGTTAAAGTCGGTATCAGAGAAAGGCTTTACTTTTCGTATGTGTGTCTCTCCTGATAGCTTGAAACGGGAGGGGCAGGCCATGTAAGGTCCTTGAGAGCAGAGACAAGTCATCTTTGCATCCCTATTTCCTAGCCCAGTGGCAGGCTTGTAGCATCCACACGTCAGTTAAATTACACAGAATGTTGTCATGATCCAAAGCATAACCATGCATCTGTTGGCTGAGTAATACTTAAAGCTCATGGTTTATTTCTAGATATTTACAAACCAGGAGCTCGTACTTTACAGCGACGATGTAAATAGGACACTCCAAGATGTTACCAGCGCAGATGGCATGGTCGTCGAAGACAGTGAAGAATGTCAGCCTCCCTATGAAATTGTATGTGGTGTATTTTGAGATTGAGTTTTGAGATTTACAAACAATTATAGAGCAAGGTAGATTACATAATGCTTGAGGAATGAGAGGAGAAACTCTGATCAAGATTTTAATACAGTAATCTGCAATGAAAATTAGGCCCTTGAAACCCAAGTGCTCTTAGAACAGGCAAAAAGAGAATTGCAGCAGCTCCTTGGAAGAGCCGTACTTCACAGTTGTCACTCAGACTAGACAGCAGCCAAGTCAGCAGAGTCAAGTAAGTGGCCTCTCAGGAATTCACTAGGCTCCAATTCATGAAATAACAGCTTATGTCAGGCAAGATGTACGGGGTGCCTTCTGCTTTACATGCATTTCAGTTAACTCATGTATGAAGTAAATAATATCCCTTTTTTTAAAATCCTCGATATTTTCCATTGATTTGTTTTTATTGATTTTATGTTTATTATGTTTTTATTGATTTTAGAGAGAGGAAGGGAGAGAAATAGCAATGTAAGAGAGAAACATGGCTCGGTTGCCTGCCTCCAGCACACACTGGGGACCACACTCACAACCTGGGCATGTACCCTGACCAGGAATCGAACCAGCAACCTTTAGGTGCATGGGAGGACTCTCAACCAACTAACCCACACTGGCCAGGGCTCCATTGATATTTTTTATATAGAGAAAAAAAAAACATGAATCTGTTGCCTCCCGGGGATCAAACCCTCAACCTAGGTATGTGCCCTGACTGAGAATCAAGCCCACAGTCTTACTTATATGTATAGGGTGACGCTCAACCAGCTGAGCCATGGGCCGGGCTGGGCATAATATTCTTGTTTTACAGATGAGATAGCTGAGATAACAGAGGCTAAGAACGGTTAACCAGTTAACTGCCATGATGTTTTAAATTTAATTTAAAAAGGTCTGCCACTTGCATCTGTAGATGCTATGGTATACAAATGGTTAAGTAGGTTGTCCAGGATCACACAGTTCAAAAGTGCCAGAGTCAGTACATGAAGAAAAAAGTAGAATCCAACAATTACTTTTGGACCAATTCCCCAGCCTTTCTGTCAGTGAACTGCTGTGTACTACTATTCTCTTAGACTACCTTCTTCTTTAAAATATATTTTTATTGATTTCAGAGAGGAAAGGAGAGGGAGAAATAGAAACATCGATGAGAGAGAATCATTGATCGGCTGTCTCCTGCATGCCCCCTACCCAGGATTGAGGCTGCAACTCGGGCATGTTCCCTGATTGGGAATTGAACTGTGACCTCCTGGTTCATAGTTTGATGCTCAACCACTGAACCACACCAGCTGGGTCTCTTAGACTATCTTGAAGACCCGTCTGTGTGGGTTTAACTAACTTTCCCTGACGATAACGTAAATCATCCACCTAGGCCAGGGGCATCTTCATTTTGAATGTGGCACGTTCATCTAGGTAGCTCGGGTTTTGCAACCGAATATTAGCAACCGACTCCTCTCATTTTGGACTTGATTGACACAAAAGATCTTTCTACTTTGCTGTCTCCCTCCCAGGTATTTCATACTTTTTCCAGAATTGTCAAATGTACATTTTAAAATGTCACTATGTAGAGGAGGAAAAAAATGGTAAATATCAATATCAGGACAGGCAGTAGGGACACTTGGGTACCTTCATATCCTCACTTCCCTTTAGTAAGAAGTTGCTACAGTTTTGATTCCTCATTTATTTTTTTACTAGAGGCCCGGTGCACAAAAATTTGTGCATTCTGGGGAGGGGGGGATCCCTCAGCCCAGCCTGTGCCCTCTCATAGTCTGGGACCCCTCGGGGGATGTCCACCTGCTAGCTTAGGCTCGTTCCCTGGTCTAAGCTGGCAGGCAGATATCCCTCTGGCAGCCCAGGAGCCCTCGGGGGATGTGCACTTGCCAGTGGGGAACAAGCCTAAGCTGCAGTCGGACATCCTTAGCACTGCTGAGGAGGCAGGAGAAGTTCCCACCACCACCGCTGTACTGGCAGCTGGCAGCCGCCTGACTTGTAGCTGAGCAGAGCTCCCCCCCGTGGGAGTGCACTGACCACCACGGGCAGCTCCTGCATTGAGCGTCTGCCCCCTAGTGGTCAGTGTGTGTCATAGTGACCAGTCATGCCCAGTCATTCTGCTGTTGAGGTCAATTTGCATATTACCCTTTTATTATATAGGATAGAGGCCTGGTGCATGGGTGGGGGCCAGCTGGTTTGCCCTAAAGGGTATCCTGGATCAGGGGTCCCACTGGGGTTCCTGACCAGCCTGGGTGAGGGGCTGATGGCTGTTTACAGGCTGGCCACATGTCCTTCAGGGAGGGGGGGGGGTCCTGCTGGGGTGCCTGGCCAGTGTGGGTGAGTGGCCGATGGCTGTTTGCAGGCTGGCCACAGCCCCCAGCGACCGAAGCTCCCAGCGAGGCTGGCTGGAAGCAGGTACCTGGGGTTTCTTTATCTTCTATAATTGAAACTTGGTTGCCTTGAGCAGAGGCCACAGCCTGCCTAGGCAGGCAGCTTCCTCCATCGCCAGGGCAATGAAGCCTTCTGTTTGTTCTAGCTCTTTGTCTGTTGGCCGCCATGTTGGTTGGGTTAATTTGCATATAGCCTCTCTGATTGGCTGGTGGGCGTGGCTTGGGATGTAGCAGAATGATGCAATTAGCATATTACTCTTTTATTAGTTTAGATTCAACCTTCTAGATGGACCTGACACTCTGTCAGAATGCTTGAGTGAGTGAGCCCTGCCCGATGGGGCTGAGGGTAGTGGCTTCTCCATCAGCAGTGCCTCGCTTAAAATTCATCATGTGCACTAGGAGACAATTAGATGTGAAGGCCTTTGGAGCATCAGTCAGCTCCTTGGGAATTCGGTGATCATTCTGCTGCCATAAGCCATGACCTCTCTCTCTCTCTTTCCTTAGAGGCCAAAGGAACAGTGTCAGGCGGGACTGCACAAAACCACATGGGAAACCCTGGCCCCTCACTCCCCATCCGTGAGGGCCCACGTCCTCACTCACAAATCCTAGTGTGTCCTTAGAACTGTAGGTAACAGAACAAAAGGGCAAGAGGACAGCGTTTTCCCCTGTTCCTGCTCAGTGCCTGTGTGTGTCCCAGGCAGGCAGTGTGGGGTAGCTGTGGATCAGGATGGTTCTTTCCCCTTTCCTCTCTGCTTTAAGAGACACAACTACCTCCACTTTCCAGGCTGACGGCTTTATTTTTTTCTACAGAAAACATTTCACTCAATTTCATGGCTTCCCTGTGCGAATCTAGGCAACTCTCCCAAGAGCCTCAACGAGGGGTGATGTCCCAGATCCGTGAGGGCAGGAGCCCTGGGTAGAGGGTCCTGAGGCCTCTGCCTCCTGAGGACCAGGGCTGGGAGTTTGCCAAGGGGGGTAGAGGGGCACGGCTGCTTCAGGGCCAGGCAGTGGTTATTTCCGGTTTTTAGCACTTGGCTGAATCTGAGCCTTATCTTCCTGGCCTTCAGCCTTGTGCCAGGCACCAACTGACAGGACCCACTTGCCTAAGTGGAGCCCTTTAAGTGCAACATGTCTGAAGCAGCTGACCTTGCCCATAGCGCTTCACACTGCTGCCCAAATACTAGTGCAAAATGGGAGTGTACAGAATGGAAGAGTCGACCTCGAAGCCTTCCAGGGCCCATGATCAGCACTGAGAGTCGCAGAATAAAGGAATGGAGACATCCTCCAAACAACTTTCGAATTCTCCTAATCCGTGCCTCTGTAGAAATTGTTTAAAACTGGTGTTTGCAAGCGCGATAAAGGATAATGTAATAACTACACTAATCCTGCTACTAAAATATAATCATGTTAATTATTAATTATTAACACTTTGGCTTATTTCTTTCCAGTCTCTTTCTCTAGACACATAATTACTTTCACAAGGTGGAAGTCATACTGAATATTCAGAATTTGTTTTATTTTATTAGATATATTAAGGCAACATTGATTAATAAGATTATATGAGTTTTGTGTGTACAATTCTGTAATATATCATCTGTTTATTGCATCATGTGCTCACTGCCCAAAGTCTAGTCTCCTGCTGTCTTACCTAATAATAGACAAACATGTAAATTGACCGTCCCTCCGCTACACTCACCAGCCAATCAGAAGAGTATGCAAATTAGCCCAACAAAGATGGCAATTAATTTGCATACGTGGGCGCCCAGTGGCCTGGGTCCCGGGAACATCATCAGGCCACGTGTGGGCCCTGAGCAGCCTAGAAGGGCCTTAGCCAGGGGGCTCCTGGGCAGGGCCTGAGCCTGTGATCAGAGCCAAGGGTGCCCCTGCCTAGGCCTAAAGCCTCAGCCAGAGGTGTTAGGCCTGGGCAGGGGCAGACCTGGTGATCAGAGGGAACTGGGGGTCCCGTGCCTAGGGCTTAAGTCCTGGCCAGAGGCTGAGTAGGTGATCAGAGGGAGTTTGAGGTCCCCTGCCCAAGCCTGAAGCCCTGGCCAGAAGCCTTAGGCCTGGGCAGGGGCCAATGGGAGGGACCTGTGGGTCCCCTGCCCAGGCCTAAAGCCTCGGGGCCTGGGATCAGTATGAACTACAGAGATGTAAACACCTTTTCTGACCACTCATTGGCTAAGCTCTCTGTATGCCACTGGTAATATTTCTAGAAACTTGGGTAGTAAGAATCCAATAAGACAATCTAGGGTTTTTCCACCTCACTCCTGAAGAAAAAAAATGAAGGTCCACTGCTGGAGGGCTAAGAAATGTCATATCCTGCCCTAGCCAGTTTGGCTCAGTGCATAATGCCTCAGCCTGCCGACTGCAGGGTCTGGGTTAATTTCTGACCAAAGGCATGTACCTAGGTTGCAGGCTCCTCCTCCCTGGCCAGGGCCCAGGTCAGGGCTCATGCAGGAGGCAAACAATCAAAGTGTTCCTCTCACTTTGATGTTTCTTTCTGTATTTTCCTTTCTCTTCCACATTCTCTAAAAATCAATGAAAACATATCCTCAGGTGAGGATCCTATCTAATAAAAGAGTAATATGCAAATTGACCATCACAAGATGGCTTCCCCTATGTGGTCAAAGATGGCCACCACAAGATGGCCAGCAAGAGAGGGCAGTTGGGAGGGACTCAGGCCTGCAGGGGAGGGCAGTTGGGGGTGA
The DNA here is from genome assembly GCA_004026665.1 of Murina feae. Classification (NCBI taxonomy): domain Eukaryota; kingdom Metazoa; phylum Chordata; class Mammalia; order Chiroptera; family Vespertilionidae; genus Murina; species Murina feae. The sequence goes on along the minus strand of PVJC01008768.1, from coordinate 30,266 downwards.
CCAGGCTGGCAGAGGAGGGCAGTTGTGGGGGGACCCAGGCCTTAGGGGAGGACAGTTGGTGTGGAACATCCTGGCAGGGGGAGGGCAGTTAGGGGCAATCAGGCTGGCACAGGAGCAGTTAGGCGTTGATCAGGCTGGCAGGGGAGTGGTTAGGGGCAATTGGCAGGTGAGAGGTTGGGAGCCAGCAGTCTTGGATTGTGAAAGGGATGTCCGACTGCCCGTTTAGACCTGATCCCACCTGAGATCGGGCCTAAACGGGCAGTTGGACATCCCTCAAGGGGTCCCAGATTGGAAAGGGTGCAGGTTGGTCTGAGGGACACCACCACCACCCCCACCCCATGCATGAATTTCATGCACCAGGCCTCTAGTAAAAGAATAATAATAAAGAAATGTCATATCCTATGAAAGACACATCTTGAAAATGCCTAAAGAAAGTTGTCATTTTTTCATGGTGAAGGGACTGGAGTCCGTGTTGATGAAAACACCTTGGTGGCTGTGATGACTGGCAGTGGCTGCAGCAGCGGGGTGATGGGGCTGGTGCCTTCCCCTGATCAGCCTGGTCACCTCCCACAAAGGGAGGCCAGACTGTGGCTTATGCCCACTCCCCAAGGGGAGCAGGGAGCGGGCCTAAGCTGTCAGTAGAACATCCCCTGAGGGCTCCCAGTATGTGAGAGGGGGCAGGCTGGGCTGAGGGACTCCGCCCAGTGCATGAATTTCATGCACTGGTCCCCTAGTAACCATGTACTTGTCTTCCTTCTTACCCTCTTCAACCTTCCCACCAGGCCCCTTTCCCTCTGGGAGCACCACACTGTTGTCCATGTTCATGTGTTTTTTGGTTTGTTGCTTTCTGTTTTACCACACTGTTGTCCATGTTCATGTGTTTTTTGGTTTGTTGCTTTCTGTTTTATATTCCACACTAGAGGCCCGGTGCACAAAAATTTGTGCACTCCATGGGGAGGGGGGTTCCTCTGCCTGGCCTGTGCCTTCTCGTATTCTGGGACCCCTCAGGGGATGTCCACCTGCTTGCTTAGGCCCACTCTCCAGGCGATCGGGCCTAAGATGGCAGTCAGACATCCCTCTGGGAGCCCAGGAGCCCTTGGGATGTCCACTTGCCAGCGGGAAGCAGGCCTAAACTGCAGTCAGACAGCCTTAGTGCTGCTGAGGAGGCAGGAGAGGCTCCCACAACCACCGCCGTACTGGCAGCCTTCTGGCTTGTGGCTGAGCAGAGCTCCCCCTGTGGGAGTGCCCCGACCACCAGGGACAGCTCCTGCATTGAGCATCTGCCCCTGGTGGTCAGTGTGTGTCATAGTGACCAGTCATTCTCAGTGGTTCTGCTGTTAGGGTCAATTTGCATATTACCCTTTTATTATATGGGATTATATAGGATAGATGTCTGGTGCATGGATGGGGGCAGGCTGGTTTGCCCTGAAGGGTGTCTCAGATCAGGGTGGGGTTCCCATTGGGGTGCCTGGCCAGCCTAGGTAAGGGGCTGATGGCTGTTTGCAGGTTGGAAACAGCCCCTTCAAGGTGGGTGTCTCCTCCCGCACCACCCCTGGGTGCCTGGCCAGCCTGGGTGAGGGGCTGATAGCTGTTTGCAGGCTGGCCACAGCTCCCATTGACCTAAAGTCCCAGTGAGGCTGGCTGGAATCATGTTTCTGGGGTTTATTTATCTTCTGTAATTGAAACATTGTTGCCTTGAGTGGAGGCTACAGCCGGCCTAGGCAGGTAGTTTCCTCCATCACTGCTGAAACGGAAGCCTCCTGTTTACTCTAGTTCCGTGGCTACTGGCTGCCATCTTGGCTGGGTTAATTTGCATACAGTCGCTCTGATGGGCTGGTGGGCATGGCTTCTGGGTGTGACGGAGTTGGGGTCAGTTTGCATATTACTCTTTTATTAGATATGAGTGAAATCACATGGTTCTTGTTCTTTTCTGTCAGACTCATTTTGCTTAGCATGATCCACCCTGTTGTTCAAATGGCAGGATTTCAAATATGAGTAAGGGATCAAAAGAAGTTTCATTCAAATCCTAATTCATTCATCAGTATTAACAAATTTTACTGAAACTTTCCAACGAAATCCAGAGTAGTACCTTGCCCATGTCACTTGGCAAAGTAGTGGCATCTGTCCAGTTGTGTTCGATTCTAACCACAAACGGTGAGGACAGAGTGCTGCTCCTGGGATCCTCCCGCTCAGCCTGTGCAGAGCAGGCTTCAACACAGTGAGTCAAGTGGATCCCAAAGGAGGCTCCCAGTAAGGAAAACCAGAGCTCAAACACAAGCCTGTGTTCTGCCTCCATTAGCTTCTCCAATCTGCTGCTTTTCCCCCCGTAATTAATGCCCCTTGCGAGAGTGGGTTCTCACCCATTATGGAATCTGTTAAACGGATTAGACTTTGAATAGGTGGGTGACATTGGGGGTACTTGACTGGTCTTACTAAACTTTGGTTTAAGGAAAGTCCTACTTCAGACTTGTCCAGGTATGCCTTCTTTTTGTTGACTTTTGAAGAATTTATTTAAATAATGATTCAAGAGTGGCCTGTGACAAGACTGTCAGGCAGAGTAGCCTATAAATATGGTTATTTAAGAAAAAAATTTTTGGCAAGAAGAAAAATTTCCTAACTCATTCCTACTTCCTGTCATTCAAATTCTTCTAAGGGTGTTGATGGGGTTTTTGATTTGTTATGTCAATGTGATGTTGCCTAAAAATCCCAAAGCTGTTAGAAGTGAAGATGATCATTTCTGTTTGCTTTCTTAAAAAAAAAAAAAAAAAAAAAAAAAAGATGGTGAAAAAAAGTAAAAAAGCCCAGTAGTGGTACTTTAAAATTGGGGCTTAGGTTAAATATTTCTTATTTTCTTTAATGTGACAAAACCATCTTAAGAAAACACACAGCTAAGACTTAGTGGCAATAATTTGTATAAATTAGGCTATTAACCGACTACCAAGGCCATTAAAAACAATTAGTATTCCTGAAAGGCTTCCGAGATAAATCTTAAGATGTAGGAATTGCTTATGCAGTGCTGCAAAAAATGCCAGGCTCTATGTTGGATTACTGTCTGGTCAGTTTTATTGTAGTTATTCAGTGATTCTATAAGACTAAGCCTCAGAAAAATAATGAACCGTTAATGAACTACACGGTAACCAAATCTGAAGTGGGCCAGGTCCACTGAGTTTCTTGAGAGGAGAGACGAGGACACCTAAGTGCGAACTGTGTGGCAGGTGTAATTCCGGTTGAAAACAGAACTAATTTGCGTGGCAGTCCTGCTCTCTGAAGAACTAGGTAATAAATCTGTCATTAAAAATGAGTGTTATGTTATTGATTAAAAAGTAGTAGAGTATTAGCTTCCAGTGTTTTAATTTTAAAGAGCATCATTGGGTACAACTGTTACAACTTGAGTGAAAGAAGACAAATCGTGTTCCTTCTGTGAGATGTTCCTTAAACTCGTCTCAGATTAAGTTTGACTTGCAAGTTTTCAGGGAATTGTGCTGAGCCTAAAAATTCCCCCCAAACCTTAGCATCTGTTCTGTATTCACAAATGGAAATAACTACATGTCAAATGCAAGAAGAAGATTCTATTTCCTTTAGACAGTGTCTTTTTTTTTTTTTTTTTTTTTTTTTTTACAAGTTTATGTCAAAAGTCCTTATAGACCTTAAAAGTTTTGTTTCCTTGTGGCAGGATAGCTAATGTATAATCATTGCACTTTCTCCCACCAGTGCCCTGCCAGACTGTTCTAGATTACTTGAAGACGGTGCTACAGCATCACAACCAACTCATGATCCCACAGCCAGTTGAGCAGCCCTCCGAGGTATGTCTCCATTTGTAATAAGGTAAAAGTTGCTCCATTGGGAATTTCCGTAAAATGAAGCATCTTGATGGCTTACCCACATACACCAGAACGGGTTGGCTAACAAAATACATTTCTGACTTTCTGAGGCTTAGGGGCCTACCACCTGTGAGTATGTCGCCTGTGGCAAAAGGTTATGCATGTTGTTAACTCGCAAAGAGTCCATCTGTACTCTGGGGGCAATAAGAGAGAAACAGCCGTTTAAATAATGTGGGAAGTTTGTCCACCGTTCTTTTGGCACAGAGCAGGCTGGAGGTGGGAGTCACCACCTGTCATTCCTCAGGCAGAGCCTGGTTCCAGAACGCCTCTTTCCGTGAGACATCGCCCACGCTGAAGTTCTCAAGTGTTTCGATATTTCCCGAACATGAGGGCCCCTGAACGTGAGCGTTCTGTTCCTCTGGACGTCAGTGGAAGAAACCACGGTCTCTTCATCATGTAGGAGAAGCGGTCTGTTTGGATGGTCATGGCTGTACCCGTTAAACCACAGTACAGGATCTAAGGCTCGGTTTTCTGGGCGTGTGATTTTCATCTGAGGGACTTTCGAACCTCAGTGGGAGAAGCCACTGCACTGTATCTTACGGGGGTTGCCAGTGTCTAGGATTGGTAGCAGTAAATTGCAGTAGCTCAGTTTTCCCGTTTGGCAGGTGGGTTGTCCAAGTTCGTAACAGGATGTTGACCCCACTCTCATCTCGTGGTCATACATCCATTGGCATTCCCTGTGTCCAGTTAAATAACATGAAAGTACTATCCCTGTGCTTACCGTTTAGTAGATCCTGCCGCACACCTGTTCCCACCTGACCCCTGTGCCTCTCTGCTGAAGAAATACAAGGCCACACGGTTGTCCAGTTCCCCGCACTGTGAGAGACAGGATGAAAAGGGTGGAGTCGCCTCGTGCAGACAGAGATTCAGTGCCTTGTGACCTGAGACGCTCCCTTCCCCTGGCATGTGGAGGAGGGGTTTCAAAGGCCTGGTCCTTTGCGACAGCCGCAGCCTGTCCCTGGTCCCACCACACCCACTCTTGAATTCAGCAAAAAACTCAGATACCCAGTTGACTGCCGTGTACTTACTTCTGCCACACTTCAGCCTTCGTGCCCACCCCACACCCCCCTCGAGGGCAGTGCTTGTGCCAGAGCCAGCTGGTCCACATCTAGTTTACCCAGCGCCGCCGCCTCCTTCTAAGACGCGGTGCCAGCCTTTATGCTTTGTCCTGTGCACTGATTTCTCTCTTGTTTCTGGGTCCTTCTCCCGAATATCAAAGACACTCAAGTCTTCCCACCCTGAAAACAAGCCTGCCTCCTCCTCCTCTCCACCAGTTACCTTTGCTTTCTCCTTCCGTCACCCAGAGAGTCCTCTGTCAGCACTTCATCCTTCACTACAGCACGTCGCCCTCCTCGAAGCCTCGGCCCAGTCTCACCCCCATTAGCCTCCCGAATGCCTGCCATTGACGCACTTGCCAAATGGTGACCTCATTTTCTTAAAGTGATTAAACACTCAACAGACGGGTCCCTATTCGTCATCTCCACCCTCTGAATTTCCACTTGCTCTCCCACCACCTGGAACCTGTCTCCAGCTCCACTACGTTGTCAGAATGTCCTGCAAGAGGCCTCAGCACTGTCCCATTGTCCAGTCCAGGGCCCTTTCTCAGCCTTCGTCACCCCCAGGGCTTCACCCTCCTCCACGATCTCCGTGGCCCTCATGTCAGGGCTCTCTTCTGGTTCCCAGCCTTTTCCATCCGGTGTTCACCAGAGCTCCATCCTGCATTGTTCTCTGTCCTTTTTTTAAATTGTACTTTCTTTTTTAAATATGTTTTTTATTAATTTCAAAGAGGAAGGGGGAGAGAGAGAGATAGAAAAGAAACATCAGTGATGGAGAGAATCATTGATTAGCTGCTTCCTGCATGCCCCACACTGGGGATCGAGCCTGCAACCCAGGCCCGGGCCCTGACCAGGAATTGACTGACCTCCTGGCTCATAGGTCGATGCTCAGCCACTGAGCCGTACAGCCAGGCCTGCATTGTTCTCTTGCTCTCCACGCCCTTTCCCGGTCAGTCATGTTCTCTCTCTCTCTCCCTGAACATCAGCCTCCAGTAGGTTAACGAGTCCCTAATCCAACTCCAAACCACAGTCTCTAAGGCTCAACTCCAGACCAGGAGGCCCAGAGCATGACCAGCAGTGGAATGTCATACACCCGAACCCCAGAAACCTTTGAATGCCCATCCGGACTCCTCTTTTATCTGCAAGGAAAGCAGCACTGCCTGGCCAGCGTGGCTCAGTGGTTGGGGGTCGACCTGAGAAGTAGGAGGTCACAGTCAAGGCACATGACCAGGACACAGGCTCAATCCCCAGTAGGGGACATGCAGGAGGCAGCGGGTCAGTGATTCTCTCTCATCATCGATATTTTTCTCTCGCCCTCTCCCTTCCTTTCTGAAATCAACAAAAATATATTTTTAAAAAATTTAAAAAGGCACCAACCTCAGGCAGAAGTTTCTGGGGCATCACTGACGCTTTCCTTGTCCTCATTCCTGGCGTCCACATGTTTGACAGCCATGTTGAATAGTCTCTCTTATTGTCTTTGGTCTTCACCTGGGCTGTGACAGTAGATTCTGTCTTATTCATTTTCCACGCTGAACTTACTTTTCTAAAGTGCGGCTACAAAACGAATGTCACATACTGAATTGCTCCTTGGGCTAGGGTCCACGGTTTTCTAACTTAATGTTTCTATTATACAAAAAGCACATCTGAAAGGCCTGCTTTCTCCAAGAAGCTCTCCCTGATTGCTAGACCCTCTCTGCTCACCAGGACATTGTTCGTAAGGTGAATTCTGCACTTACTGAAAGGTCAGGGTCCACCTGTGTCTTCCATTTGGTTGAGTCTATGAAGACATAGAGCACTCACTGTTCATCTTGGTTTTTTCAAAGTTGACTCAACAGTAGGTCAGACTTGAATAACCTGTTGGTGGCAAGTTGAGGAAAGTATGCGATCAGAATTATATGAAAACATAAAAGTAGGGGAAACACCTACTTTTCCTCTGCATAGAACTATTAAACTTGACCCATCATCATTACTACTACATTATTTTTGTTGTCATGTCAGACATATGAGCATTTTTTTCATTGGGTATTATTTACTACATTTTATTTCTCTTAACTATGTACAGTAAATCTCATCCACAACACAGCATTCTGAGTGGTTTTGAGCTATAAATTACTTTTTTTCTTTTTTAAGAAACTGCCTCCAAATGCTATTTCTATATTTTATGAGAGCTACATTTCATAAAAAGGTGTCTGAGTATATTTTGTAAGGATTTGAGAAAGCTCCTTCCCTGTATTGTCGCTCCCTAATCTCAATACCGCCCGCTTGAAATAGACTCAACTCTGGTCCGAGAGATGAACTCTGAAATCGGGGGGAGGGTTCTCAGCTCTGCCTTTTGGCTTAAGAGACCTTGGGAGGGCACTTAACCTCCTTGGCCAAACAGCTGTGGGAATCCTAGCTTGTCAGGTGAGCTCATATACCCAAGGGAAAGCCCTTTTAAAACTTGTGCAGTGTTGAATGACCACAGGGTTTAAAACTAGTTGCACGGCCTCCTTTTCCCAGGCTGGCAAATGCTTAACAGGGACTGTACCTGAGAAGCTGGTGTTCACTTAAGCAAGGTGAGAACCTCTGTCTTTATCATCCTTTTTAATGGCCTTCTAACTTTGATAGTCTCCTTAAAGTTCTTTAACTTTCGCCAGTTTATTAGAGTCAGAAGGTCTTCAAGTGTCCCAGCGCCGCAGGGATTAAAAACAAGGCAGGAAGCCTGCATTACAGTGCATTGCGAGTGTCTGCCTTGTGCTGGTGGCGGTGGCATACACTGCGTCGTCAGGCACAGATGTTCATCGCACCTGCTCTCTCATGCACTGTTCTCGGCCCTGGAAGAAGACACAGACTAAAGTGGATAATCATCCCAGCCCCCGAGGCTTATCTCCTGACGGGGAGATTGGTGAACTCCTCCCCACAGATCTGCAGGCTGGGATTACTATTCTTACTGGGACAGAAGAGAGCTTAAGTGTAGAGAAGTTGCCACCTGGCCGGGGCCTGTGCCGACGCCCACCACTGTGCTTGCACTGGCCTCTCGGCCTGTGGCCAGGGGTATAGCGTGCACGTGGCAGCCTCAGGCTGCTTACCTGCGGCCCGACACATGGTGACGGTTGTTAGTGAGTCTCTTCCACAGGAATGCTTTCGACACAGTTCGTGATCTGAGGCAGCGAGCCGTGGATCCCACCTTTCCCAGACCCCAGTGGGCTGTGCTCAGGGCTGAGGGGTCAACTAATCAGAACCCTGTGACCCCTTCCCTGCCTGTGCGTGGGAAGCAGCGGAATTCTCTTCCTTGCTGCCTGCCTCTGTCTCCTCCCGGACACACCCTCTGATCCTTATCTTGGCGAAGGGCACCTACTTCTCCTGGGAATCACCTGGACTCCCTGGGCTCCGTACCATGGCTCTCGGAATGGCTTGTGTGACCCCTTGATTCTACATCTTTCATGCTGGCTTCTGCATCTACACTGGCACAGACGCGAGTCACTCCTCCATCTCACCTCCCCAGGAGACTGAGCCTTGGCTGAGGTGCCCTTTGGGACTCTGGGCTCCTGCCCATCACTTGATCACTTGTTGTAATACACAGAGCCAGGGTTGATTATGCTCCCAAATACTCGTATCTTAAACCTTAAACCTATCGTAACTCAGTTAATTCCTTCCATTTTATGGTTACAGAAACTTGGATCCAACAAGTTGAAGTAATAACTTGCTCGAGAAACACAACAATTAAGACCCAGAGCCAAAGTTAAATTAAAACCCAAATGGAGCCTTGGCCAATGCTGCTAAGTGGTTAGAGCGTCAGCACATGGCCCATGGGTTCAGTTCTCGGTCAAGGGCACATATCTGAGTGGTAGGTCTGTTCCCTGCCGGGGCACGTGCAGGATGCAACCAATTGATGTCTCTCTTACATCCATGTCCGCCCCGCTTCCACTATCGAAAAGCAGTCTATATATATAAAGAGCCAGGGGCCATGGCAACCGGACAGACAACCGAACAGGCTGGTGACAAGGCCGGCTGGGGGTTAGTGAGGGACAATCAAACAGCTGAGCAGCAGGCTGTGTGGGGCAACCAAGGCCAGCAGGGTGGGGGGCAATTGGGGGAAACCAGGCCAGCAGTGGGGCAATTGGGAGCAACCAGGCGGGGGGGGGTGGGGGGGAATTGGGGGAAACCAGGCCAGCAGTGGGGCAGTTGGGAGCAACCAGGCGGGGGAGGGGGAGCAGGCAGTTGGAGGCAGCCAGGCCGGCAGATGGACAGTGAAGAGCAACCAGGCCAGCAGGGAGAGGTGGTTAGAGGTGATCAGGCTGGCAGGGGGGCCAGTAGGGGCGATCAGGCAGGCAGGCAGGTGAGCAGTTAGGAGCCAGCGGGCCTGGATTGTGAGAGGGATGTCCAACTGATTGGGCCTAAACCAGCAGTCAGACATCCCCTGTGGGGTCCTAGATTGGAGAGGGTGCAGGCTGGGCTGAGAGGACCTCCCCCTCTCCCCTCACCCCCATGCATGAATTTTGTGCATGGGGCCTCTAGTAGAAAAATATCCTTGGGTAAGGATTAACCAAAAAAGAGCAAGGTGACTTTAAATTCAAATACAAACCATGTGCAACATCCTCCCTTAAAAAGGAAACTGAGTCACACTACTGCTAATTAAAGGAAGGGTGAATGCTGTGGAGATGAGTTTCATGGCCAAATCTGGCCGTCCCCTTCCTGTTGGTGTCTGTGCTGTTTGCCCTTCTCGGTGTTAACTGTGCAGAGCACTTTTTGAAATAAACCCTAGTAGACCCAAACATTGTCAAATTTATAACCTGTAGTAAATTTGCAGAGTTGTAAAACGGAATGCGTTTTCCCTTCGTTATTTGGTACACCTTAATTACTGGGGAAGGAGTACATTAAAACTGAGGTCATGGGTTAATTAATTGTCCTGGACTGTAGAATTTTATGGACAGCCAGAACTAAAGTGTAATGGTTGTGTAGGAGCAGTTGACTAAACATGGCTTATAAATGTTACAGAAATTCCCATAATTAGTCCCACTGCAGCTGTTTAGCTTGGGAACTTTATAGCAGACATAAATTACGAAGGTGAAAAGTACAAAAAATTTTGAGTTGACATAGTGGCATTTGCAAAAGCTGTAATTTGAAAAAAGGAACACCTGTTTTGTACTATTATTAACTTTTTCAGTGCCCACAATTGCCCCCTTTTTAAATGTACTTTTCCATGTTCCCACTATAATGTGATCAGTAGCTCTCAGGTGGTAGGTGCATAAGCACAAGTGATACCTCATGAAGATAGACCCCCCGCATCACTTCCAAAAGTACGTCGCTGCCAACCACGGAGGAAGGGGCCTATTTGATCACCCTCTTCAAAGCCATTTCTGCATATTTTAGTAGATTGGAAAGGAAAGTTACGGGTTCTTTATAAATAGTATTCCTTGTCATTGGATCTTGACACATTTTAACCTGCCTGTTAAAATGCAAGTTATAAGTAGCTCCTCTTTCAAAGATGTTCATTATACCTCATTGGCTGTTGTTATAGAAAATGCAAATGTAATTTGAAAAGTGCCCGTTCTGAGTGTGAGCAATTACGTGTGCTCTTCAATACCTGGTGCATTGTCAGCCCACAGCCACTTGGCTAGAAAGCACGTTTGCCTTTGAAATGGAGATCGCCTGGGCTGCTGGCTGGCTGGCTGGCTGGCTGGCTAAGTGGGTAATGAGAAAATATTTCGCTTTTCCAGGGAAGCAAGCAGCTGTTGAACAACTATCCTGTCTACATAACGAGCAAACAGTGGGACGAGGCTGTGAATTCTTCAAAGAAAGACGGGAGACGGCTCCTGCGATACCTCATCAGATTTGTTTTCACAACCGATGAGCTTAAGTACTCATGCGGCCTTGGGAAAAGGAAAAGGTCAGTGCAGTCAGGAGAGACAGGTCCCGAAAGACGCCCTCTGGATCCAGTTAAAGTAACATGCCTCCGAGGTACTGCATCCTTCCCTCAGCGTCGCCATCTGTGATCTCATTTCACCGCATTGGCTGTGGCTCGCGTGCAAGTGTAGCCCTTCCTGTTTTTTTAGGCTTCATGTGGCCCACTTACTGGGTATTGACAAGTTCTCTTGAAAAACCCCTTGTTCGCTTTAGCCTTGGTGTTCTCCCTGAATGGCACGTAGCATTGCATAGCACCTCACGTTTCACACTTTAAGTTACGACCTGCTCTGCTGCCAGAGGAGGCCATCTCCAGCCACACTGGAGCCTTGGGACAGGCGCAGAGGAAGGGAAGACGGGGAATGGTTTGCTTTAATTAGTCAAGTGGTAGATAGAGTCCATTTTCATGTGCAGCCTGTGGCCCACCCCCTCCCCATCTAGCTTCCCTCGCAAGAATACATGACCCCAACTCCTTAAATTTATTTAGACTTCGTTTTCCTCAGTGCCTAAAGTATAACTTGGCCCTATCAAACTTAATTCTATTATTTTCAGAAAAGTTCCTGTATTAAAAATGAAGGTAATGCTTCATCGGTATTAATAACTGGTTACTTTGTAGCTGATCCACACTTGGTAAGCCAGGCAGGGGTTGAGGAGGAAGAATCAAGATATAGACCATTCATGCAGCAGGTTCAAATAGACAGACATTAGACAACTAGGAACATTATAGTGCCAATAAAAACACCGTTCACACCTGAAAACTGTCATACTAAAAAGCTCAGCGGTTCACCTGGATAGGTCAGTAGTAAGTTTATTGGTTGGAAAGATTTAACAGTGACTTATCCTGAACATGAATCAAATATTTCCTGACGAGGAAGCCACAGGGGAAAACCTGATCGCTGACCAGGCCTCGGTTATCACCCAGGACACACTCCTGCACTCCCTGCTGGGGTGCCCGCGGTGACTGCTAGTGTGTCTAAACGCCTGTGTAGTATTTGTTAGCAGCCAAGTTCTCCACGCCCATCCTGAGCGTCTGATTCAACTGGTCTGGGGTGGGCATGGGGGGCATGCATTGCTGTGCCTCAGGATCATCCTGGGTGCTCCTGATGCCAATGGCCCTAGCGGCCCTTACTTCAGAATACCACGGGCATGAATACACCCGTATTAACCAGGCACAGGTGCTCCAGAGCACCCCCTGTTGGCCATTCTGGAAATTCCACTTGCTCAGAGTGGGTACAATGGAAATGTTCACGGTCTTTCTGAGCCAACTAGCCATGATGTCCTGTATTTTCCAACATCATCAGAGCTGATGGGATCCTCATCAAGAGGACCAGAGGCAGGGCTGGGCCTGGGACTCCCCTGAGCGTAGGCTCAGGGTGTGCTCTGGAAGCTGCCCTGGGGCTAAGGTGCTTGGAATAAGGGGCCTCAAGTGGTGTCCCTTTCCAGAAATTCTTATTAAACATTTTACATGTTAACTAGCAAGTGAAACAGGGATTAGCATACATCCCAAAGCACCAGTGCTGTGCCCCGAGGATGCTGCCACACCCACTGCGACACTAACGCCGGCGAGGCTGCCTGAGCAGAGCTGCCTGCTCCAGCCGCGCCCGCATGGGGACATGACCCACAGGCCTCCACTGGAGGATGTGTGGGCACGGAATGGTAGTTGTCTGTCCAGGACAGCTGGTTAGAGCATTTATATGTCTGTCCCAAGGCTGCAGTCCTCGGGCCTCCTGTGACCTAGATGGGATTCCCTCCCTAAAGGTTTGGGCCTGGTGCCTCCCGGGGGTGGTGAACAGGATCACAGCAGCCAAGGAAGCCTCAGACCAGGGACACTTTCAGTGATAGAATAGAATCGGCCTGGGCTGGCCTGCTCCCTAAGTGTGTCCCATCTGTGTAACAGAACGAGCCCTACGTTTAGCTTTTAATAATCTGTCCGTTCCAGGGACAGCCCTGTCACAGCGGGAGATGAGGGGGAGCACATGAGGCGGGGGCGTGTCACAGCAGTGCGTCCTCATCCATTAGCCTCTCTCTCCTCTCGCGGATACTCTGAGGCTCTCGTTTCCTTAGGTTCATGTGAGAGGGAATCTGAACAGATAGGGAGTTATTTAGACAGTTGTCGAATGCTCACTTAGTATAATAGGGACTTGAGGAGGACAGGAGGAATAGGAAGCAGTCCCTGGCTTCTGGAACTAGTAAGTAGTCCGGCCAGAGATGATTGGAGGACAGTGGTGAAATACTAAGGTGTAAATATTTGAGTTCTTGAAGTCCCAGAACACCTCCTTTCTCTGCCCAACACTGTCATGACCCAGACTTTAGAATTGCCCTTCAGTGTTTCCCAGGCTCACACCCCAGGATCAGGCTTGCACCCCAGGGGAGGCCATCAGGCTCCCAGCAGTTGCAGAGTGAGGAGCTGAATTAACAGAGTGCTTTCCCCAAGGAAGGCGTCCAGGGCTGGGACTGAGGGAGGCAAGTGAGTATCTCACCTCAGGCAGAATCAAAGCGTGTGCCAAGCCACCTACTGGGTGGTTTTCCCCACCCCCTTCTCTTAGCTGGAGTCCACTGGGCATAGTTCAAGGCGAGGGAGTTCACTGGTCCAGGAACTCAAGGCATTAGCTTCTCCCCAGGGCAGATAGAGTGTGGATTTCACAAAGCAATTTCAGACCAATCCAGTTGCAGTCAGAACTATCGTCCCACAGAGGGAGCATTGCTGGAAAGGAAACGATGTGTAAACAGCAGGCATCCTGAACTTGCAGTCAGCTGGGCAAAACACAGGCCGACTTAATAACTTCCCCAGAGCGTTCACTGCGTTTTACAACTGTTCCTGTTGAAATAGCTACGTAGGAATGATGGAGGTGCCCTCACGCCCTGAGGAAACAGAAAGGGTTCATTTGGGCTGATCCACAGGAGGCCACGTTGGTTCCATTGGGGGCTTAGCTACTTTTTATATATTTACTCTTCCAGGCATGCTAATTGCTTTCTGGTGAAATTGAGTATTTAGAGGAAACCTCATTTTAAAAATATTTGTCAGTGCATATATAGGCAATTAGAGAAATCAGTATAAGATAACATTTTAAGAATGTGCTAACCTCTTCTAGAAACTTAGGCCATTTCTCACTCCTTGAGATTTTGTGATTTTATTGCACTTAATCTACAAATTAGTGGCTGACTGAAGAAGACCATGGGAATTATTTGCTCTGCTTCTGGAGATAAACATCCTACACATGTGAGGCAGTAACAACAAGAGTTTTGAAAATGTGATTCACTAACTTTTACCAGGCATGGCGCCTACCATGTCTTAAAAACCAAGTTTACTTTCAATTTCAATAGCAAGTGTTCCTTAGAAGGATCCCCCTCTTGCTTATAGGACTTTAGTCTCGCGCATGCGTAGGAAACTTGGGGTTTAATGAGTGGCATCATCATGGCATTGCATTGGAGTTCTCATAAAGCTTCTCTCAAGAGCTTCTGTTAACGTATAAGCAGCCTCTTCTACCATCTTCTGCAAAAACCAGCTGTCTCTCTCTCTCTCTCTATTGTGTATATTCCCACAGAATTCATTAGGATGCACTGTACCTCCAACCCCGACTGGTGGATGCCCTCGGAGGAGCAGATAAACAAAGTGTTCAGCGATGCTGTGGGTCACGCCCGGCAGGGGCGCGCGGTGGGGACTTTCCTGCACAATGGTGGCTCGTTTTATGAAGGGCTCGATCAGCAGGCCTCCCAGGATGAAGTCTTCAGTAAGAATTCCCAGGACGGGTCTGGGGATTAGTGGACAAAACCCTTCCATGGCAGCAGCCGGTCCTCGCCAGAGTCGCCGTTGTGACTGTCCCGTGTCCATCACTATAGAGCCCACAGCATGGCGTCTGTCAGAACACACATCCTCAGTCTTAGCTCTCTTGACCTTCTGCTGCAGTTCCCGGATCGAAATCCATTTTAGGGTTGTTGGGAAGGTCTATGGAGCCTACCACAGATTTTCAGAATACTATATTATAAAAAGAAAAAGCCACCATTGATTTTAAAAACTTACATGGTGAGGATGAGAGGGTGGAGACAAACTCCTGGTCCCCTGTGTGAAATCTTCATGTAAGTTCTTCCTGCGCAGAGCTAGTCCCCCTGGAAGATTAGGCTGTGTTCCTGCCCATGAGGGAAGGTAGAGACATGGGTTACTTAAAGGGACAGGAACAAGCATTCTCTTTAATTCAAATAAGGCATTTTTATGTTTTCCAAAGACTTGAATTCATGCTTCTCAACAAAGACATCGGATAGGCGACATAACATGCTGCGTCCCCATTGACAGAGCCTGTTATTAAATAGAAACCGGAGAACAGAGGCCATCTCGAGACAGTGATTAGTTGAAAGTCAGCTATTTTTCTCGATTATTTTTACCAAAAAAGTCCTACCATGTTGATCAGGAAGGCACTAGGTGATCTCTGGAGTTTACAGAGAGCAATAGTTTTCATTATGTCAAGACACATCCAAAGATCCCAACCATTGTTAAATGCTTGATTGGTAGGTTCCAACAACCTAAAGTCAGGCTCTGCCGACACAATGCCAAAGTGGCGGGTTAAACAGTGAGAAGTTGAGCTGTCAGTTGTTCGGTGCACTGAAGACCAAACAAGTGGGGAGACTGCTGTTAGGAGCTGACCAGACGTTCTGGAATTGCATACACACAGCTTCCGGGCCATCTGACAGCCATGCGTTGGGCTTGTCTCATATCTCTGACACTGGAGGGTCTTTCTGTGCTCAGTTGATCTTTAGAATTTGCATAAAACTTCTGTTTCTCGTTGTCACTGATGAAAATTGTTTCTTCCCAACTGTGTGTGCCTCCTTCTCCCAGTGTTCCCATGAGCTAATTTGTTGAGTCTCACATGTGAAATCAGTAGTGTCTTTGGAGCTATTTCTCACCCAAATGCTGCAGAGAGGCTAGGACCTGTTCTGAGGGCCTCAGTTTGGAGCTCAAGAAAGGTTTGGACCTCAGACTGATGCCGATGCCACATCCTTTGTAAGCAAAGGGCTGAGTGGACAGCATTGTTGAAGGCGGTTAATTTCATCTACAGACAGGACTATAAAGATTTTGGAATTCAAAGTTTATAAGCATCCATTTATGAAGCAGTTATTTTTGCCATTTTTTGTTAAAGTAAAATATTCCTTTATGTTCAATAATTTGCATCAACTAAATTGCAAAGGCCTAGAAGTAGGTCCTTCTTTAGCTTTTCAAATAGTTTCAACCATTGAAAAGTTTAATGTTTATAGAGATGGTCGTTTGTCAGGCCTGTAAAGTTGTGGGGGGAGAACTAATATTTTGATCCTATATTGGAAAAGTTACCTAAAATTTTGAGGTTTTTTTTGTTTTGTTTTGTTTTTAAGAAATGATAAGGGCAAATGGGATGTTTATGGGAACCATGAGACTAATATTTAGCTATACAGAGAAAAAGATAACTTCTTGAAGAATTTTAAAGGTCTAAGAAATCAATATTTTATAAGATTCTTTGGTGACATGAAATCTTGGCCAGAAGAAAAATAAGCACCATAACCTCATCTGTCAATCTTTCTTTTTCCTTTTTTGTGGATTTTGTTACCCATACTGCTGAGTACATGTCCCCTCTCCCCCTCTTTTTTGTATAGCAGTAATATTTGACCACTGCTTTTATTTTTTCAGAGAGAGAGTGGAAGGGAGAGGGAGAGACAGAGAGAAACATTGATGTGAGAGAGGCACATCGATTGGTTGCCTCCCGCATGCACTCCCACCAGGGCCAGGGAACCTGCAACCAAGGTATGTGCCCTTGACTGGAATTGCACCCTGGGGCCCTGCAGTCCTCAGGCTGACGCCCTATCCACTGAGCCAAACCTGCTAGGGTTGCCCACTGCTTTTAAAAGTGATCAGCTCTTAGCGTTTTCCTAGAATCTTGAAAATTGCGCACATCTTCACATCTGAGCGTCACCTGGCGTGTGCTCACCTGTGCTGTGCTGCTCTTCGCTGATGGTGACGCTGAGAGCATGTCTGCACTCTCCATGGCCTTATGTGCCAGTGTGCTAATGCCAGAGTGCTGGCCCCACTCCCGCTACCATCCCTGAAGAAGGCGACTGGGAAGGCTAACACCGACGGCTAACGTGATGTTTTTGTCAGTGACTGAGTGTGGGCCGTCACCAGCTGCCAGAAGTGCCCGTACCTTCCAACAGTGGCAGCATCTTGATGTGACAAATTAAAATCTGTCCCAAAGCGCACCTGCTTCTGCAGTGACCTATAGTTCCGCTGGGCTCGGGGTAATAGTTCAGTGGTCTGGATTGGAGGACACGGGCCAGGACCTTGTGGGAACTGTAGTCTGTGTGGAGTTGCTAACGTCACATTTCTTAACTGTCTCTTGGAAGGTGCACTGTTCGGAATTTTAACAGTTAACCTCAATGCCAAGTGCTTTGGAGATACACTCTCAGCACTGAAGTTCGCACCATCCCTTTCTGCTTGAAAATATTTCATCCAGCCCTCGAACCCTGGCATCACTCTCTTGTTCCTCACATTCACCACGGCGTTTAGGTTATTGTCACCGTAGGTGTTTCATAGGCGTCGCTAGGAACGCAGAGGATAACATGAGAGCATCTGCAGAATATTGCGTCACCCCCTTGGGTGGGGAATCAGAGGTTACACTAGCTGCTTCACAGGTGTAGATGTGGATACTTATGTAATCTGGGCCTTGCTTAGCCCTTCCCTGGTCATAAAAACATTAACCTTACCGATACCATCATTAGGATTAGAGGGAGGTTTAACTATAGCAATATATTTAATGTAACTTCTCCATGTGTCCAATATCAGTAGAGTGGTTTCTTCAGTCCAGTAAATACCAGATGCTTTCCCCAAATCTGGACAGTACTTCAAGCTTAGGAGTCTGCAAGTTCATGATTTCTGCCCCGTTTAATGGCTTTTCCTCCCTTCTGTTGCTGTCAGAATATGGGTGAAGCATCAAGTAAGATGAACGTGCACTAGTTTCAGAAAAGCAAACATAGCATAGCCTTTATTTAGATTCTGTCATTTATTATATGCTCTAGAACTTGAACCTAATACCCACTGACTACCTCCTTAGTTTTTTCTTAGAATTTAATCATTTAAAAAATCTCATTCTTAGGTAACTTCATTTTTAGAAAACATTTAAATGTATAACTTCCCATTCAGTACTGTGTCATTTCACAGTAGAGCTGTGTGATGTTTGACAGCTCAGATACACATTTTTAGAAATGTAATAGAAAATGATTTTGCACATATGGTGCAAGTCTGGCTGATGTCTGTTTAATGTGGCAACACTTAACCAAAACGGCCTGGCAAAACATGTCAAGCAGAATGCTGGAGTCGGAATTCTAAAGTGAATGTGTCTAGCAGCAGTGCGTATCATTATGATATATTTTTGTAAACATGCTTCTTGCTGTGGTGTAAGTACTGGATAAAAATAACTGCTTCGCTTGGAATAATTAGGAAAATGTCACCCGGCCGATGGCCCTCTTGCATTGTCAGCCAGTGGCACTGGCTCTTCTATTTGTGTTGTTTTTTAGAAGGAGAATGAGAAATTGATACCAGACAATGTGGAGTGCAAAAATAATAACCCATCCATATTTGCCTCCTAATATGTAAAATGTAAAGCTGTCACATATTTGCCAACGAGAGACCATTTTTACCCGCCACCGTATACTCATTTGTAAAAGATACTGAAAGGAAGGACTTTGCTCATCTGATGACTAGCTTCATCAGTTTGTCTACTGAAACCTCTAAGTTACCAATATTTGTGGTAAAAAGTGACCCGTTTAATTTTTCTCATGACCATCCATAGCTGGTAATATAAGGGCTATATTTTCATAGAATCACACTTGCCCAGATTGCAGTGAAAATGCACTGCTAATGAGACTTGTTCAAACACCAGTCCATTCTCCGAATAACTGCACCAGTGCAAGTGGCCCATGGGTCTTCTTCGCCTTGTTGGAAAACTGAGGCCCATCCAAAACCTCTAACAACAACAGTGATGACTGTCGCTCATGTTCATCGGGTTCTTGTGTGCCAGGTGCTTTGCTAAGGCTGTTACTATTACCACCATTTTATTGATAAGGACACCGCCTGGGATGCTCGGCTAATAAAAGGATCAATTTGGGCTTATTAAGCAGAATGCCTCATTGAGTTTTCCCTGTTGTCAAAGTTCTCAAAGCCCAACTCTTTGGCTTGGATTTGTTCTTTTGTTTATGCCATTGAGGGAAAGTTGATGTGTGTTATTATTTTAAAACCACCTTTTAAGTGCGTTGATGGTTAAGTAGGAGCGCATAAACCATATATCCTCTGGGAACTGCCACGGTTTCTGCATAAGGATTCACTTACTTAAAATCCTATGATGAAGAGTAAAAAGTCTTTTTAAAAAGTACTGAATAAATTTAAATTTTTATTTGTTCAGATTTATTCTGTACTTTCCCAGGATAAAAATGCAGGGGTATAAAAGCAAAAATTCAAACTGAGCGAAGTGATATTTTTGGGGTGAACTCCTAGATGTTAGAAACGGCATCAGTTAGTCAATGTTCCATTTGCTTCTCACATGTGTCGTAGCCTTAGAATTGATGCGTCTGGTTGGAAAAGAGGGTTTTAATTTTTGATGTCACTGTGAAAACTGTTGTGAAGATTTTGTAGGAAAATACAGTAACCTGTTGATTCTTTCCTGTGGTTGTGGCTTTAACATCTCTGTCTGTTTAAGTTCAAGAGCATGTCAAGGCCAGGAAGGCGTGGCTTGTGTTTCTTGGAAACGGGGCATGCCAGACCCAGAGATGAGTCCTGAAACGTTCAAGTCTCTGGGCCGGCCTGCCCCTGCCCCGTGTAAGCATTGCCTTCATGTGTGTTCTCTGGAACTTCATGTAGCAGCCTGACACTGGGGCCAATTTGCCTTTACTCTGTTTTCTATGACGAACACTTGTGGAGAAACTGTGACAAATCCATTGATCCTGATATTTTTATTGTTGGAGTCTTGTTGATTCTCTATGAATCACTTCTATTTGATTGTACTGTGTAGAGTTAACGCCCACTAGGGACAAGTTAATAAAGCTATAAATGCATAGTGTAATACAGAATAGCAAGATTTTTTTTGTGAACAATTTATATAGAAGAGTAAGTTGTTTTTTAAGTGTTTAGGCGCATTTCTTTTAGGAACTTAAAATGTTATAAGAGTTTTTTAAGCATTTAATATTTTTAATTATAAGAAACATTTGTTACTAGAGCCAGTTATTTCAGGTGTTCTAATTGGAGTATTGATTTTATTACCTCATATACCTCTAGAATGCCACGTGTTTTGTTGGAGATAAAATTGCACAATAAATGTCAAGTCTCTGTTAATGTTTTAACTTGCTTTTTTTGTATCTTTCTTCAATTCTTTGAAGTCACTTTTCTGGGGGGGTTTTTGAAAAGAGAACGTTTTTCTCCCTTATATCTCTGAATGCCAAGGCTTTTCTCCTTATCTCTGAATGCCAAGAAAATGTTCCATACTTGATACCCAAGTGAAAGCTCTCACTTATGTCAGGGAACTGACCAAAAATCATCCAAAAAATTCTATTTGGTCCAGTGAATGGAAGGGACAACCAGTGATGATCTATCTAGGAGGGAGACACATTTCCTTCCAGTATTTGGTATATTCACACTTTAAACACATCTTTCCTACTCATTCTATCAGGAGGGGGCAAAAACCCTGCAGCTGCTACTCATGACTTTGAACAATGAACAGATGCTGATTATATATGGCTTTAACTTAATTTATTTATTTACTTTATTTTTAATCCTCACCAAGGACATGCTTAGAGGAAAAGGGGAGAGAAAAACATTGATGGGAGGGAGAGATGTGGATCTGTTGTCTTCCGTACACTCCCCGACCAGGGATCAAACCCACAACCCGGTATGGCTGTGTTTAAGTTCGGGAGTTGAACTGGCAACCTTTCGATGCACAGGGCAACGCTCAGCCGACTGACCCACTCCAGCCAGGCTGCTTATGGTTTTTAAATCGTGATCTGAGTGCAAAGGCAAAGTAGCTTTGGCGGAAGTGGCATGACCGTGTCTTCTCACTTTGAGTTATGGCATAAAATACAAATCTGGTGAATCAGACTCCTGTAGCACAACACTGAAGGATTGCTTCATGAGTCAGACTGAGCACTAAAACAAAAGGCGCTCCCTTTTAGAGCAAATATAAAGATGTTTTATTTGTGCTCTAGAAGATTCCATTTTTGACCCATAGTTTTGAATGAAAGAGCAAGAATTTAGTCCAAATAATCTTGGGTTTGAATTGGGATCACAATTAAAATTATTTTATATTAAAACAGTAAAAGGATTAAATGACTTGGGGTTTTGGATGTTTTGTGGCATGTTGCACAAGATAGATCAAAAGAGTATTAGAAACAAATTCTGCAGGATACAAGATCAACATATAAAAATTAATTGTATTTCTAGACTCTAGCAATAAGTAACTAAGAAAACCATTTCACTTTCAATAACATTGGAAAGAATAAAATATTTAGAAATAAACCTAACAAAATAAGGGCCAGGCTCTATATACTGTGAAGACTATATCATCATTAGAAGGAAATTTAAAAGATCTAAAAATAATGGCAAGACATCCCATGATAAAGGAGTGGAAGAATTAGCATTGTTAAGGTGGTAATACTCTCCAAATTGATCTACAGGTTTATTGCAGTTCCTATCCAAATCTCAGCTAACTTCTCTAGAAATAGGCAGGCTAACCAAAAATGAAAATGCTAGAAACCCAGTTGAGCAACAAAAATAAAGCCTTACATTTGCAATCAAATTTTTAACAAAGGTGACTAGACAACTCAATGGGGAAAGAATGGTCCTTTTAACAAATGGTGCTGGGACAACAGGATATCCACATCCAAAAGAATGGTGAGGCTCCCTACCTCACACCATGTACAAAAAATAATTCAAAATAGATTATAGACCTAAACGGAAGAGCTAGAATTATAAAACTAGTAAAACAAGAGTACATCTTCATGATCTTTCAATGATTTGTTCAATATGACACACGACAAAAGAAAGCAGTAGGTAAATTAGACTTCATCAAAATGAAAAACTTTTGTGCTTCAAAGAACACAAAAATAAAAACCCATAGAAGGAGAGAAAATACTTGCAAATCATATATCTGATAAGTGGTTGGTGGCTCTACAGTAAGAGAAATATGGTCTCATGTGAAAAGTCTGCTGGGAGGGAGCCAGGGAACCAGGGCCCCTCTTCCTCCTTGCCGTCTCCCCTGAGGCTCCCTCCAGCTGAAAGCTGCTGAAACCTGGGGCAGGAGCACCCATTGACGTCCACACAGGTGAGCCTGCTCGCTCATGAACAAGGTGCAGAAGGGCTAAAGGGAAGATACGAGGCACCATTGATAATGGGGATAACTCAGTTCAAAGCTATCTCTGGTTCCACCTCATTGAAATCTGGAGTTAACTTCTTTACATAAATGACCTTAATTCTTCAAAATTTGAATAGTTCGCATTTATTACGTCAGTAGGTAAGTGCTTTACGATCATCATTGCATTGAATCTTCTTGACGAGCCCATGAGGTAAACTCTAATAATACCTGCCCCCCAATCTAAAGGTGAGAAACATGCTGAGCAACATGTGCCCAAGGGCAAGAGCTGGTAGTGGTGAAGCCAAGGTACTCATCCAGGTGGGCCACCTCCAGGTGAGAAGCCCATGTTTTCACTCCAGGAAAACTGATCCTCGAAGGTAATATCTATAAGACTTTCAAGACGGGGAGGAAAGAGTTGTGACAGTGAGGCTAATAAAACAGTAACTTAAGGCTACCCAGCTCTGGCTGATCAAACTATAATTCATCTCTCAATCTGGCCGAGAAGACTGCTGCTCAAAACCCTGGAAACCATGCATGGATCAATCCAGTAGGTGCAGTAGGTGCCGGGCGAGCCTTGGTTCCGACTCAGTCCTAATGCTCCACAGAGACACAGCCCCCGTGCCTCCACCAAGCAGTACTCTCTGCTCCTGATTTGAAGAAATAGGCTCGCTTCTGTGAATGAACGAACAAGTGAATGAATAAGTGATAAAGTAGAATATCTTGGTCTTTGTACTTATCAATTGTCAAATTTTAATATATTGCATTCAACCATTTGAAAAACAGCTTTATGATAAACATTCTCATTTCATAAAAATGTGGGCCAGATTAATCCATTTTTTACCATCTTTACTATTAAATATCAAAACTTATCAAGCCACAAGAATGAAAATGAAATATAATTAACAGTAGGCTGCATAGTGAAATAGAAGCAGGGGGCCCAGAAAATGTAACCAAAAGTAAGAACATTTTTTTTAGTCCTGGCCTGGGAGCTCCGTTGGTTAGAGTGTTGTTCCGATACCCAAAGTTGCAGATTCAATCCCAGTCGGGGCACATGCAAAAATCAACCAGTGAATGCATAAACAAGTGGGACGATGTTCGTCTCTCTCCTTTCCTCTTTCTAAGATCAATAATTTGTAAATATATTTTATTGATTTTTTACAGAGAGGAAGGGGGAGAGAGTTAGAAACATCTATCAACTGCCTCCTGCACACCCTGTACCAGGATGTGCCTGCATCCAAGGTACATGCCCTTGACGGGAATCGAACCTGGGACCTTTCAGTCCACAGGCTGAGGCTCTATCCACTGAGCCAAACCAGTCAGGGCAGATCAATAATTTTTTAAAACTCAAGGTCCGTTTTCCAGCAGTAAGTGAGATTTAAAACCAACACTCTTCACTCTCCACAGATTCCAGGAAGAAATCCAGGCCCTGTCTAGATGTGAGGAACAGGGATATGAAAATGTCTCCTAGCCTGTCTCATATTTTGTGCCAATTATGATTTTTTTTTCTCCTTCCTGGCAACACAGAAGCATTTTTAATTCAATTGAAAAAAAACACATAATAATTGTGTTTAATTATGGCTTTTGTTGTGCTTTCTATTAACACTTTGTGCTAAATAACTACCCTTTATGTTTCCGGTGTATTTTTGGATAGACTGCTTTTTCTGTGACTACAGAAGGATGTCAAAGCCAAAGCGAGGCTCATGTCATGTGAAATACATGATGGCTCTAACATGGATAACGAGTGAAGAACTCTGTCGCATGCCTCTCTAAGGATGCATAATAGGGGAGATCTCATGCATCTTTAGGGAACTATAAACATTTCTCTAATGAACACATATGTAATCCTGGTGAAAAGTATGAAGGAAGCCCATTCTTTGAAGTGTCAATCCATTCCTTCCATGGATAGACGGAGTTTATAGATCTTCTAATTCAGCAGGCAGTTGCCATCACTTACGCAAAAGTAAGGCCCAGAAAATTCTCACTTGCTCAAGTTTGTGCAATTATTATCAGAGTCTAAATGAACATCAAAATGATCCAGTCCCCTAGAACCATGAGATTGTTCATAACCACTTGTCCACATTCCTTATTTGGGTGTTCTGTCCTTTTTCCTTGGTTGGCAGGAAACTCAGTGTTAAGTTGTATCTCAGTTGATGCTTCCCTTAGCTCAACTTTCCGGATATGCATATGTTCTACCACCATAAACCATCTTTTTCTATCCTTGTCTTTGCATTAATCTTTGAAAGTGCTGACAGTGCTTTATTATTACAAGCTGTCTATTTCTACCTGGAAGTAGATGATGTAGATGAGAATGGTTCCTGGAACATAAATGGTGTTCAGAAACTAACCTGAGAAATCAGACAGCTCCTTCACCACTCTGCCGTCTACGCCCCACATCCCCACACCAACATTTAAAACTGTACCAAATTACGCACCTGGAGTCCATCTTCACAACCTTGCTGTCACTGAACCTCCAGAGTTCTGTCCCCTCTTCGTCTACAATGAGGATAAAAATCTGATGAGTAAGGAAAAAGTAAGGGTTTTGCTTGGAGGGAGGTGCCTGCCTGAGACGCCAAGGCTCTCTGGGGTCCTAGGTAGGAGCTGTTGAGTAGAGCAAGCTCTGAACACGTATCTGTTGTCTGACAAGAGAGTTGGGAGGGGAGGCAATTTAAGAAGCAACGATGATTCAAATCACAGAGGCCTCAGGGTTAACTTGTTACTGCAGCATAACTTAGTCTATCTTGACTTATTACAAGTGATTCTAACTCTTTTGGGTAAAGAAGACCATTCTGAGAATCTCATAAAAACGAGGGACTCTGTGCCTAGATGACTATCGACTCAGGATTTCCCAGGAAATTTCAAGGACTTTTGAATCCCCTAAAGCTTGTCCATGGTCCCCACGTTAGGAACTCCTAGTCAGGAGCCTTAGTCTCTGCTCAGAATCACTTTTTCCCTGGCAGTGTATCTTACACTTGGTTTCTTCTTCTTATAGCACTTGTTGGCTGCATTGAAAGGCTTTGGAGTAAAATATACGGATACTGCTGTAAAATGTTATATGAATTGCTCAAACTATTAGTCTAGAAAGAGAGTAATTAGACAGGCAAACAGATGAGCCTGTTCCCAAAGTGAAAATTCCACTTGGGAAAAAGCATTGTGCTGCGGTCGTTATTGAGGTAGAGCAGCTCTGCTCCCCCAAATACCCTAACCATTAATGCGTGCCCTTCTCAAAACTACGCCAAGCCTTAATCCGATGGGTGCTTTAGTATTAGAAACTTTATGGGATAACTTCCCTGGCCAGATGCATAATTTGGAACAACTGCTTAGCTAGTTATAGTGTCTCCCTTCCTCTTCTCTCAAATCAGTTTTAAGTTTTTGTTGAAAAACGTTATGGTATACTAATAAAAATATGTACAGGGGAACATTTTTAAGGACAATTATTCCGTGCTGGAAACAGTCCTTCCCATTTTATTAAACAGACAAGCCTGCCCATTTATTTTGCAGGCAGGACACCCTGCAGACAGAGCCACCCACGACATTCCCTGCGTGTTCCTGCCCTCCCCACCCTCCGCGGTGCTCTAAGCAGAAAAGCAAGGGGGATTGTTTGAGTGCCTTTCCTGTGTGGTGGTATCTGTTCAGCACGCAGATGTTTCGATTGCCCAGGTACCAAGTGCCTTATCGTGCAAGTGCTTGGGGAGAATATTGAAAATCTGGCCACTTACATTTGTTCCTAAAATGAAGCTACGTTTACAAACAAGTAACCAAATAAGGACCCAATGCTTTTGCCAAATACCTTTAAAATCATTGTTGGCTCTTCCTGTTGTGGTTCTTACCCAGCAACTAACAAAAACCAACTTTAGTTCCACCTCCCTTTTGAACTGTCAAAGCTAAACACCCATTTTATTTTATATTTTTCTTCTTTTTCCTTCAAAATTTCTTTGTAATTTTATTTATCAACTTGAGAAATAGAGAAAATTTCAAGGACTTTTGAATCCCCTGAAGCTTGTCCAGACAGAGAGAGAAACATGGATTTTTGTTGTTCCACTTATTCCTTGGTTTATTTTTGTTTGTGCTTTTGTCTGGGCATTGAACCCACAACCTTGGCATATCAAGATGATGCTCTAACCAGCTGAGCCACCCAGCAAGGGCCTTTTTTTAAGTGTTTGTTGAGTGGTTAGGAGATGCGAGGCACGATGTGAGTGGTCAGTCCTGGGCCCTGGCCTTGGCTATCCAGTTTCCTATCCCCTGGGAAAAGACAGGATATGGAGGAAGAGTGGTAGGATCTTTTTCAGGAAGACACTGGGGCACCTTTCACACCAGCTGAGCTGTCACTGGGCTCCATCCAAACAGTGGGCCCTGGTTGGAGAGAATCAGAAATAGCCCCTCTGAGAGCTGATCTTTGTGAGACAGGGCAGTGGGCTCCTGCGGGTACCATGCCTGGCTCAGT
This sequence comes from Murina feae, assembly GCA_004026665.1. Taxonomy (NCBI): domain Eukaryota; kingdom Metazoa; phylum Chordata; class Mammalia; order Chiroptera; family Vespertilionidae; genus Murina; species Murina feae. The sequence continues at coordinate 3,652 of PVJC01008768.1, read as the reverse complement.
TTCTCCCAGGACACAGTTTGTAATGAACACATGGATCTGGGTGTGTCCCTTATGCGTCTTCGGTCACATGGGTTACAGCTTACCTTGCAGCTTTTTAAAAATCGTCCACACCCATTTCTAAATGGGGTGCCAACAGTGAGGCGTTTTCTCCTGGAGTCCCATGGTTAAAGCCTGTGTCATAGCCAAAAATCCCTTGTTAAATCTTTAGTCGTAAAACGCTTCATTCTTTTAGTAGAGTAGAAAGGATGAGTAACTTCCCAAATAATTGCAGGTGACAGACCTTCCTACTCAAGAGAGTATGCTAGAAATGCCTTGTGAAAAGGAATTCACTTGGGCCCAAACGTGCAAAAGTTGAAAGATTGTTTTGTTACTAAACTGTATCCCTTATTGTCAATGTTGGGCTTGGTGGTTTTGTGATAGTTTCAGAGTCTTCAACATGTTTGGCAAAGGAAGAAAATGGCTCTTCCCTTTGAAACTGTGGATAGCAGGGAATAGGCACAGGAATACCCTGGAAATCTGAAGGGAAAACAAGCAACATTACCTTGGTAATAATTCTCAGGGGACTCGGGGTGGTTCCACAATTTCTCCTCCATTTGCTCCCAAATGGTCCTCCTGTTATCTGTCATGGTATTCCGTTGCTTTCATAGCACTATGACCATATGATCAGTAAATGTGTATGCCTCCTGATACTTTTAGCTCTGTGATGTCAGGGGACCATTTTTTTTCACCTTTTTATATCTTTCCTATTTTTTAAACTTTATTTTTGAATTACAGTTTACATTCAGGATTACTTTGTACTAGTGGCCTGGTGCATGAATTCATGCACATTGAAAGGAAATTAATTAGAAGAAATATTTAAATACTGTTGTTTGCCCTTTCTCCATAATAGAAGTGTCAACCAAATTCACGATTGAAACACATGCATGTGATTGGCACCAGTGAGAGCTTTATATGTATCAAACATGTGTGAGTCAACTTAGCCTTTTATAAATATAGAATAAACTTGATTGATTAGACCTGCTTTCTGATTTAGCTAAACTTTTTCCAGCCCACTGAAGCACCCCCAACTTCTCTTTCAGGTAATTGTCAACAACACAGCAGTAAATATCAACATGAAGCAGATTATTATTGTACATCGCACAGGGAGAACAAAGAATAAAATATTTAACTGCAGCAGTGTTTGATTATATTACATTTACCTCTTCAAAGCCCTGGCTGGGTAGCTCAGTTGGTTAGAGCACTGTCCTCATATGCCAAGGTTTCAGGTTTGATCCCTGGTCAGGACAGATATAAGAATGAATCAATGAATGTATAAATAAGTGGAACAACAAATTGATGTTTCTCTTTCCCCTCTTCCCTCCCTCTCTCTAATTAAAACATCTTGCTATTTTTTATTTTTTCTCATGTTTTGTGTGTTCCTTGTTTATTGCCTTGTTTTGGATTAATTGAGTATTGATTCCATGGTATCTCCACTGTTGGCTTAGTAGCTACTCCTCTTTGTGTGTGTGCATGTGTGTTGTAGAGGTTGTACTATCTATGATTTACAGTGTGCATCTTTAACGTATCACAGTCTGCCTTGAGATGAACTCACATCACTTCATGAGTAGTATAAGAATCTTACAACAATGCACTTCCATTTCTCCCTTCCTGTCCTTTGTGCTATTGCTATCATATATTTTAATTCTACATTTTATGGGTTTTTAATTCAATTCTGTTTTGGCTGAACATATTTTGTGGGATTTAAATATTTTAAACTTTAATGATACATGTTTTATGGCCAAGCATATGGTCTTTATTTGTAAATATTTTGAGTGCACTTCAAAAGAATGTGCATTTCTGCACTAGCCGATTTGGCTCAGTGGATGAAGTGTTGGCTGTAGGGTCCCAGATTCGGTTCTGGTCAAGGGCACTTACCTCAGTTGCAGGTTCGGTCCCTGGCCCTGTTGGGGGTGCATGTGGGAGGCAACCAATCAATGTCTCCCACATCGATGTTTCTCTTTGTCTCTTCCCCCTCCATTCCATTCTAACTAAAAATAATCAGTGGAAAAATATCATTGGGTGAGGATTACTAAAATGCATTTTTGTTTGGAGGTAGAATACACTATCCATGTCAAATAGGTCAAGTTACATGATATGTTCACATCCACATTCCTACTGATTTTTCAGTCTATTTCTATTCATCATTGTGAGAGGGCTGTTATGTAGATTTATATATTTCTCCTTCCAGTTCTGTCAAATTTGCTTCATGTATTTTGAAGTTCTGTTATTTATTTATTTATTTATTTATTTATTTATTTATTTATAATGATTTCAGAGAGATGCCAGTCATCTCCCACACATTGGGGATTGAGCCCACAACCCAGGCATATCCCGGACCTGGAATCAAATTATGACCTCCTGGTTCATAGGTTGGCACTCCACCACTGAGCCACAAATTTATTTTTTAATAAGTAGATCTTAGGATAGTTTTGACCTCTTGAAGAATTAGCCCCTTTATCATTATGCACTAGCATTCTTTATCTTTTTATTCTGAAATCTACTTTGCCTGATACTAATATATCTACTCCAACTTTCTTTTGAGTGGTGTTGGTATGGTGTATCTTATTCCATGCTACCATGTTTGATCTATGTGAATCTTTATAATCACAGTGGATTTCTTATAGGCATCCTATAGTTGGTTCTTGCTTTTTTCTCTAATCTGACAATCTCTGCCTTTTAATTGAAGTGTTCAGACCATTTTACATTTACTTTGATTAATATATATTTTAAATCTATCATATTTATTTTTTCCCTTTTACTCTATTTTGGCCTTGTTTTAGGTTTTATATTTTTATGATCTTGTTTTATGTCTTTTGTAGGCTTATTGTATCTCTTTTTTTTCCCCTTGTTTCTTGTGTTTGCTTTACTGGTTAAAGTATATATCTTCAGCTTTTCACAATCTGCCCTCAAGCAATTATATACCCCTGCCGATATAAGAACCTAATAACAGCATAGTATTTCTTCTCTGCTAATTGTCTGTACTGTTGTTGTATACACTTCAGTTCTACGTTTAAAATATACCACATAATTACTATTATTTTTTGCTTTAGACAGTAAATCATCCATTTTATCTTTTTTAGTTTTATTTATTTACTAGAGGCCCAGTGCACAAAATTCATGCACAGGTAGGGTCCCTAGGCCTGGCCAGCGATCAGGACCAATCAGAGCCTTCTAACTGCCAGTCAGGGCCTTCCTTCTGGGTGCCGGCTGCTGGCCGGGGGGTCTTCCTTCATTCTGTGCTACCCCCTGGTGTTCAGTGCATGTCATAATGAGCAATTGGTCTCTCAGTTGAACTCCCATGGGGACAATTTGCATATAAGGCTTTTATATATAGATTTGGATATTAGTCTTTTTTATTGAATTTATTGGGGTGACATTGATTTGCAAAACCATACAGCTTTCACATGTGCAACTCAATAAAACATCATCTGCACACTGTATCGTGTGCCCATCACCCCAAGCAAAGTCTCTTTCCATCCCCATGTTCCCCCACTTTGCCCACTTCTTCCTACCCACTTGGCTATCACTCACTGTTGTCTGTGTCTATGGGTTATGTATATATGTTTTTTGGATAATCCCTTAACCATCCATTAATTTTAAAAATATTAAAACA
>PVJC01008767.1:0-47585 GCA_004026665.1 Murina feae | reverse complement strand
TTGAATGAGATTGCTTCCAAGGGAGGGGTGAGTTTCCCCAGTGCCAAAGATAAGGCACAAACCCATCCTTACTGGTAAGTTCAGCAATTCTCTCAGGGACACTTAATTGCCAAATCAAATGGGCACCTTTGTTTCTTCATCTTGTTTGATCGCTCTGATTTATGTGACATTAGTATGTGTCACTTCTTCTCCTTTCTTGGCATGCTCCCTGCACAGCTCCTTTAACTCTCCAGGTTCTCTTTACCTTTGACCTCCCTTTCCTTCAAGCATTGAAGCCTTCCAGCCACGCGAACTAGTCAATGTCACCCCAGGCTCTGGCCCTCGTTCCTTCCTCTTCTGCACCTTCTCTTCTCGCTACCTTCTCCCAAGGATGACCTATGACCTTGTCCTCTAAGTGCCATCTCCACAGGGTCAACCACACCCTGGGGATCTCTGCACCATGGAGCCCACACAGTTGATCTCACTGGGCATCTTCAGTATCTAGTAAAGTGCTGAGCACAGAATAACACACAATAAGTGTTTGTCCAGCAGATAAATTAATCTCTACTTGGATGTGCCTCCACCTTGATTTGTTCAAAACCAGAACCCATTACCTCCCTAAAATCCAACATTCACTGCTGAATTCTATATCCGGGTCTGTGGCACTGCCAGTCGGCTGGTCAACTGCACACGGCTTTTGACTTCCTCTCAGTCCTCCTTACAGACAATAAAACTCTCAGATGTGTCTGCCCTATTTCTTGAGCTCTCTTTTAGAATCCCCGACCCCCGATCCCTTATCATACGGCTTTAGTCCATGCCCCCATTTCTCAATATAACAGCGTATTCCTCCCTGCAGTCCTTCCTCTGTCCTGTTCTGCATCTTGCTGCTGTCCACCTACAATCCAAATCCAGTCTCTGCTGCTTCCTAAGGTGCACAGGCTCTCCATGGCTGGGCCTCAGCTCCCTGCAGCTGCTCCCCTGGCCCAGCCCTTGAACTCCATCCTGGAACAATACAAACTACACATAGTTCCTCTTCTCTGCTTCTTGGCCTGGCCTCCCCTCCTGCCTGGGTGCCCCTCTTTCTGCTCACCTATGACTCACCCTCCAAATGCTACCCAAAGGGCACACCTCCTTGATGCTCAGTGACCTTCATTAATTTCCCTCTTCTGAACCCGTCCATTAGTGCACTTACCACCCTGTGTTACTATCACTGCTTGTCTTCAAGTCTGTTTTATCGACTGCCTCATGGGAAGTGTCTGGTCTCATTCTTCTCTGTGTCCCAGAGCCTGGGGTACATAGGTATTCATTTAATTGAGAAAACATAAGCACACACTCCTGCAAAACAGGAGCCAAGACCTATAATTTCACCGAAAAAAACTTGACCCATGACTCCAAATGGAATGGAATAGACTTAAAACATATCTTCAGTGAACTGAGAAATAATGAGCTCAAAGAAGTTATATAAAAACTTATTTAAAAAATAACTTTATAATAACACACTTTAAAGTTCATTGTCTGTTAACTTCAAAAACAAAAAGCGGTCAGACACATCTGTCCAGTCTAGAGTCAGGCCACCACAGGAAGGCCCCCCGGGCAGAAGGCTGCTGAAATGTGAGTGGCAACACTGACCGGCACACGCTGCTCCCAGAGTTCCTACAGAAGCCTGGCTGTTGTAGGTACTTCTTATCCAGATTTTTCCCAGTAAAAATTTGGCTTCTGAAAATATATTTTGGCTAATAGTATCTTAACATAACATTTTAAAAAAGAAAATTTGTTTTGAAGAGCTTCAACACAGGTATAGTGGAGTTTTTTCATTTTATATATTTTTCAGTTTTCTTGGTGGAGAAGGCAGGAGTAGAGAGGACCAGGGAGTGATGGGGAAGGACGAAGATGCCTGCGTGTTGTGCTCGGTGTCAGGAAAACTGGGTGTGTTACAACTGCTTGTCTTCAAGTCTGTTTTCCATACTCCTCAATGCTTTTCAGAACTCTCTAGCCAAGAAACTGGGCTGGCTGCTTCAGACTTTTATCTGAGTGTGCTGGATGTGGGCACAGGCGACAGTGTCAGTGGTACGTGAGCAATGTGTGTCTAAGGGACTCATGCTCGCTTTGCTGTGATGTTGTTTGGAGCCTAGAAAACCAACCCCCACGGGAGCTGAGGCCCAGCGGAGGCCTAGCTGTGTCAGAGGCTCCCTCCCTGCCCTTTTCCTTCTCCATCAAATGAACCTTAACCAGAAGTTCCTCACTTCCCGTCCTGCCATGCACACGTGCTCCAGAAAGGTCTCAGGCTCTCAGATTACCCGGCAGGTCCAGGCCAGGCCATGCCCAGCTGGCACATCTGCCCGGCAGAGTCAGAGGTGAAGGGGGAAATTTGGCATCTCATTTGTCACCAGGAGCTTCGCATAAGATCCTTCCATATACGTTGTGTCCAAATTATTTTCATGAAAAATACAGACCGAAAACTTGGCCAAAAATGTGTGCTTGCTGACAGTGCTATTTTGGAGCACCCACTGCTGCCAATGCTCTTGTGCCGTTGGCTCCACTGCAGGTCGAAGATGGTCATTTCTCTGCTTTCGCTCAGCTACCTTCCCCAAAGGAACCCTTCCCTCAAAGCCAGTGAAAGGGCTCAGACCACAATGAGCTTGTGGGGATTTTAGAAGCAACGAGGCTCTGGTGACAATTGAGGCGAGTGGTTTATAAACTTCTGCTGTTGTTGGTACAACCCAACCCTTTCTTTACAGGAAAACCCGTGGGAAGGCAGGGGCCTCCCAGCCCCTTACCCCTCCCACCAGGAAGCAGCACTGAGATGGTGTGAGCAGCCACCTTGCCATCAGCAAGGGCGCCAGCCGGCCGGACAAGCAGATTCTTGGAAACCAATGTTCTTTCTAGTGCCAGATACTGTAAAAGCTGGATGTGCCCACATCTCATTTCGCACAGGCATATTTTATATACCACGAGGACTTCCTACCTATTGTCATCATTTACTAAAGGAAAAATGTACACCTTTTTAGAAATCAAGGTGATTTCAGCCAAAGAAAACGAACGAGTTGGCGGGGATTACAGAAATGGCATTGCCTCCTGGATCCTGGAACGTGTCCCTCTGGTTCATGGCTGCTTGCTGTAACAGGAGACACTACTGCATGATCCTTTTGTCCTATGATAACAAGTACTCCTACCTTTCCCTTATCACTGGAAAATAAACTGACTCTGTTTGTTTTTTTTTTTTTTTAAGAATGAGCATGACAGCCAGTGAGCCTGCTACCTTATTTATGCTCTAACCTGGCAAATAAGAAAAGCACCTGTTTCATTTCCCACTGCACCATTCTTTCCAATGCTGAGGTATCTTATCTGAAGCCTTTTCACAGGGTAAATACTTATTCCTCACTCCTCAATGCTTTTCAGAACTCTCTAGCTAAGAAACTGGGGATGACTGCTTCAGACTTTCAAAGCGTTTGGACTCAGGGTCACATTCAGACGAAGGAAGACCCGTTTGGCTGTCCCCGCCCCACTAACTGCGCAGCAGAGATCAGGTGGGCACACTGGTAGCCTGGAGGAGCGGGGTGCTCCAGGTGTGCATGAGTGCTGCCCGGCTCTACTGCCCAGCCTTCTTCACTGGCTTGATGACCTATGGCAACGGTCGCTGTCCATTTCTTTCTCTATAAAGAAGCAAAGGAAACTGTTGGAGCTGTTGTACTTGAAAAACAGTATGTGGACAAAGGCTTTCATACTCGCAAGAAGAAAACGTTATCAGAGTTGTCATTTGGTGACTCCCTCAGAACCTGTTTACTAACGCCTCACCTCTCCCTCTCACACATCCCCAGTGGGCAGCTCCTCTCACTGATGCAGCACCTGGGCATTTTTGCTGCAGATGCTCCCGAGGTATTTGCTGCCGCCTCTGCTCCATCCAGCCATTTCACATGGCGGGTTTGGAGTAGCATTTACTAGGTGTATTGGTTAATAATGGCGGATTTTATAATTAAAGAAAACATGATAATTTCAAGAGAAACATCAAAGCAATGCCCATCGCTAGCTACACATTTCCCCCATCTTTCAGGTAATTTGTGGATACCGTCCTGATAGAACTTTTCTTGTTTTGAGGCAAACCATTCAGAGACCCAATTTTCCACTTCTTCGTAGATTTTGAAGTGCTGCTCAGGAAAAGTGCGTGTGCCATTGAAGGAGCAAGTTCTGGTGAGTACCGAGGCTGGGTTAATACTTCCCAGGCAAGACCTTTTAACGTGTCTTTAACTGGTTTTGAAGTGTGTGATGGTGCGTCATCATGAAGCAAAATTACTTTGCTGTGTCTTTTGGCACATTCTGGTCATTTCATGATCAAAGTTGATGATTTGTTGTCGGTAGTGATCAGTATTAACGGTTTCGCTTGGTTTTAGAAGCTCATAATACACCACACCTTCCTGATTCGACCAAATGCAGGGCACTGTATTCTTTCTGAAGCAATTTGGCCTTGCCGTCGATGTTGATGGTTGACCTGGATTAACTCATGATTCTGTGCATTTGGGATTCTCAAAATAAATCCACTTTTTATCACCAGTCACAATTCGATGCAAAAAAGACTTTCTTTTGTGCTGTTGAAGCAACATTTTACTGATGACTTTTCAGCTTTCCATTTGTCTTTCGGTTTAGTTGATGTGACACCCATTTTCCTTCCTTTAAAACCCTTCCCATTCCTTGTAAACAATTGGAAATTGTTTGCTGAGCAACGTTTTAATCTTTCTGCAAGTTGTTTTTGAGTTTGACACGCATCTTCATCCAATAATGCTTGTAATTGCTGGTCTTCAAACTTTTTCGGTTGACCTGGACGTTCTTTGTCTTTCACATCAAAATCATCACTTTTAAAGCATTTAAACCAGCATTCACAAGTATCTTGAGATGGAGCATGTTCACCACAAATATCCTCAAATATACGATAACTTTTTCTTCAAAATAATGAATTAAAACTTCCAGCAAATGCTCTTTTTTAGCACAAAATTTGACATTTTTAAATGTAAAAATATCTATGTCAACACCTTCAAAAATTTGACATGTGAAGTTTTGAAGTTGTTGTCAATACAACAAAATAGCATACAAATCAAACTGCATATATATCAACATATGTGTAACTCCATGCATTGAAAAAATTAACTGGTCTCACTCTTAAGATCTAGCCTGGAAGTGACTGACTGGGTTGGCCACGTTGGCACCTAGTAAGAAAAGTTGTATTTCTGGGCCAGGAGTCCCACACATTCATCTCTCCTCAACGACCCTCAAATGTCCAACATGTCTACTTAAAATAAAGCTAGAGGTGCAGGGAGGTATAGGGATTCGCTGACACCTGCACTGGAAAAGTGCTGGACTAGCACCTGCTCTGAGACTTCTGTCACTTGCCACTCCATGGCCCTGTTAGGCCTCCACCTCTGAGTGGAAACTGAATAGCACACAAACCCTCAACTTTAAAGGATTCTTGGGGAACTGAATACATAATATAGACTAAAGTATTCTGCAAATTTTAAAGCACAGAATAAATGTGAGGATTACGAGAGTGTTGGCTCAGAGCCTGGTATCTGGGAGGACTGCGCTAGGTGGGAAGTGAATGGAAGGGCCACCAAATCACCACCAATTCCTGACAACCTGACATGCAGCCTAGAGGTGAGGGGGAGGAGGAAGAGCTGGCAGACTAAATTTGGGCTCAGCAGGCTCCAAGCAGCTTCCCCAGTTGACAGAGGGATGAGAACAATGAACTTCATCATCTGGTCACGTTTCTAAAGAATCAGTTCAAATGACAAAACACTGGGGAGACCTTTTGTTCTAGCAGGCTGCATTCTTTGGGTGTCCCCTGGGCCCACTGGAAAGGCAGGCAACAACCCTCGTTAACTATCTGGAGAAGACAGATGTCCAGGTGAGAAATCAGAAAGCTACACGCCCCTTTCCTTCCTTCTCTTCCCCCACACCATCTTGCCACCTGTCCAACCCTACCTGCCCCGCTTGCCCCTCAGCACACCTGGGACCAGACCCCACGCTGCTCTGCTGTCTTGCTTCTCTCATTCTGTCTGCACTGGTAGCCAGTTTCATTCACTTTTGCCCTCAAACTATTGTTTGCTGTGGTTCCTGATACTTCACCTCCCCTCTCTGAGGCCAGAGGCCATATTTCAAGTGTCTTTTGAGGGCCATCAGTCCTTGTCAGAGGGCTGAGCCCTTGGCAGGTGATAAACACCTACTGATACGGAGCCTGGACACCTGTTAAGAAGCTGGAACCTGGTCCCAGAGACTATGAATCCTTCAAAGGACCTAAAGGAGGACGGGCCCGATTAGACCTGCCCTTCAGAAAGATGATCTTTAAGGCAGGCTAGATGAAATCTGAGTTAGGGAGGCCAGATTTTAGGAGGGAAAAATTGCTTCAGGTCCACAATCCTTACATGAAACTGCCCAGTCTGGGTGTGTTTGTTTCAGGATTCAGAAGTTCTTTTGTAATTTAGAAAGGCCAACTGATGCCTACCCTGCACATTCCATAACGCCCTGGGCAGGGCCTGGGTGTCCACAGAGTAGTTGCAGGAAGTGTGGTCAAAGCTACACGTGGCTTTGAGTCAGGTCTTCCAAATGGAGTTTTAAAGGCTGCAGTCGCATTTAACATTTCTGAACTGAGGGAGAGAGATTGTGGGTCAATATTTTATAGGAAAGCCGTCCAAGGAGAATGTTAACTAAAGACGCCTGTGTTCTGCTGAGCACCTTGAGGAAAGTCAGTGGAGAAGTCAGACTGAGGAGCTGCTCAGCCTAACAGAAGGAGAGAGATAATCTTTCTGAAGGGCAGGTCTAATTGGGGCCCATCTTTCTCTAGGTCCTTTGAAGGATTCACAGCCTCCGGGACCAGGATCCAGCTTCTTAACAGGTGTCCAGGCTCCTGGAGGGAGGGAGAGGTCGAGGAGGTGAGCTGTGCAGCGGTGGAGAGGGGCTGGCAGCTGGCCAGAGGCTGGCGCTGGCTGTGCTGAAGCCACCAGAGGAAGCAGGGAGAGACCCGCGGGCTTTTAAGAATGGGGATGGGTAAAAATCACTTTGAAAGAGTTTGCATTGCTTTTCCCACCTCACATGCTGGTCAATTACCTAGAACAGTGTTGCTATATAGAAATATAATGTGAGTCCCCACCATGTAATTTAAAAATGTCTACTAGCTACGTTAAAAAAGTTTAAAAATTCATTTTAATAATACATTTATTTAACCCAATCCACCCCCAAGCATTATCATTTCAACATGGGATCAGTAACAATGACGCGTGACACTTTTCTGCATGAAGTGTTTGAAATCCAGGGTCTTTTACACGCCCAGCCCATCTCGGGTCACCTGTGCCTGGTGGCTCAGCCCACCCTCAGCTCTTCACTGGGTGGGTCTCCATGGCGGGTCCCCCGTACCCTCAGTATTTTCACTTGTGTGAAGTTTGGCTCATTTAATTCATTTAGTTTTCCAACCAGAGGACTGGGTTCTAGGTACTTATATCTATGAGCAAAAACAGTCTTTTTAGTCAGATCTCTCGAGATAGGCTAGAAGTATACCCTTAAGCCACAACAAATAAATCTGGGAAATGTATTTTCCTATGAAAACTCTGACATTCCCTGCATGCCTACAGCTACACAAGATGGAGGAGGGCTGTTTTCTGCCTCATTTTTTTCCCACTGTAAGTGAGCATGTTCAGTTCTAGCAACATAATAAGCATAAGATTTTTCAAATGAACAGCACAGCAATGCGTCCCCTTTTACTGGTAAGAAATGGGATTTCAACTGTAATGTGTAATTCTGAGAATTCACCGGCACTTATAAGCATTTGATGCCATAAAATATAGTAAGGGAACTGATAAGAAACTGAAATAAAGCATCTCTATAAAGAAAGATCAACCAGTCGTTTTTCCTAGCCAAAGAACTCTCCAGAACATGTGGCAAGCTTACACCTGTGGGGAGGCCCCATACCACTCCAGTAGGGCATGTGTGAAACATTCGCCACCAGCTCCCCACAGAGGGCCTTCTCAGCCTGACTGCCTCACACAACAGTAAGCTGTCCAAACCCATTCAAACAAAATCGATTATTATTTTTTTGGTGAGGGGTGCAGACAGAGTAAATTGCCTGAGAAACCAATTTGACATAAAATCTTGGCTGCTTTGCAAGAATGGTAAAATGTTCCATCGACATAGCTTCATTCTCTCCCATCTCACACCGACATCCCCACATGTCACAGCATCAAGACAGGTGGTTTATAACACAGGAAGCTAAAACCATGGCATCTTAGCTGCATAGTATGCAATTTCAAGCCAGATAATCCTATGCTTCTATTATTTAAATTCTGCATTGCATTCACTGCAAAAGGTCTAATCTGAGGTGTGTGTTAGCAACTATACAGATATGTCAGCACCCACTCAGTCTGCCACACAAGGAAGAGAATCAAATTATACTGATTATTATACTCTGTTGCTCTTTCCTTTTTCTACTTGAGACATATAGTTTCTGGAAACCCAGATCTTGACCAAGGAGAGTTCTACTCATCTCAGAGCAGTGTGTGATTCCTAGGCACTGGTGGAATTCTTGAGGGCTATGAAGGAGGAGCTGGCCAGCCCTGCAGATCCCTTCGCTCTCATCCTCTGCCATCTATTTCTCCTGAGAGGGCGAAGCCCTTGCAAACACATTCAAGCTGTGAAGACATCAGGACTCTTAACCCAACTTTTCTTCTCATCCCAAGGAAAACAAGGTCAGCTGGCTCTTCATAAGAAGAGATGAGAAGTGGGAGAAAGATGGTGAGGGGGTGTTTCACTTGAGTTCGGATGAGGTTTCTGCAGATTTGAGAATTCTCAATGTCATGAGGTGTCCTGTTACCTCTCAGCTGGGTGGTACTGAGGTGGAATGAGATGGCTTTTTGCCCATCCCTGCTTTAAGTGTGAGGAGTGGTGTATGTGTGTGTCTGTTTCAGGTTGTGGATATCATACCTTGAAAAAGACTTTCCAACCCAAAGACCATCTATGAAGAGCCCCAAGTTTTTCAGAGAAAGAAAAATATGCAAGTTTCAGCTCTATAGAACAAATGTAGTAAGGAAGAGCATTAGTAAGACGATGAGTTAGGTTTCTGTGGGAACTCCCATTGGAAAGGCTAATCTTATTTTAAACTAGAGGCCTGGTGCACAGAATTTGTGCATGGGGGGGGGGGGCGCTGTCCCTCAGCCTGGGACTGCTGGCTCCTAACTGCTCACCTGCCTGCCTGCCTGAACTCCCCTAACCACTTGCCTGCCTGCCTGATTGCCCCTAACCCCTCTGCCTGTCTGATCGCCCCTAACCACCTCTACCTAGGCCTAGCACACAGGACACAGGCTACTCTCCTCCGGCTGGCCACAGGCACCTGGGCCCTGGCTTTGTCAGGAAAGACATCAGGAATGACGTCCAGAAGACATCCAGTCTATCTGGCCTAATTAGTATATTACCCTTTTATTAGTATAGATGAGCAAGACATCCTGCTCTTGCAGCAAGGTCTCTGGGATCAGGGCAAGAGAAATATAAGCCCCACTGAAGACTCAGGTCATGAAAACTCCTTTCAGGGTGTGCCAGCTCTGCCAAGGGTTCAGAGCTGAGAATCAGTAGGTCCAAGGATCTGACTTCTCCTCCTGGTTCTGATGTTAACAGCAGAGAGAGGCTACAATGTTTGGACATGTTCAAGCCTCAGACTAATGAGAGGGCATGGTTCTCTCATGGCAAAGGCACATGCAAGTCCTAGCATGGAGGGCAAAGCCCTCCCAGCACAACTATAGCCAAAGGCTATGGTTGTAAGCTTGACCTTATGGTCGGAACCTGTGGTCCCCTGTGGCTGAGTGATATGGGCTGCAAAAGGTACAACAAGTAAACAAAGCTTGATTAGGTGCATGTAACTGAGTAGATTCGAAACTTGCGAGAACATTGTAAACATCTTCACCACGCCCTTACTTTGCCTCATAGAATCTGGCTATAAAATAAAGACTTGGCTTGCGGGCTGTGGTGCTATCTCTCCATCAGGAAGGTCAGAGTCCCACCTAGCCCCAGCTTTATTCTCTTGTCTGTCTCTTCTAATCCTTCACTGCCCACCCTCCCCTCAGGCTCACCCATGGCTGCGCTGAGGGTGGCTCAGTTAACTACATAGCCACAAACTTCTTTGTGATTTCTTTATAATGGGGATAATAAAACCAACTCTGCCTTCTTCACAGGTTGCTGAAGAAAACATGATCTAATAGAAGAGAAAGTGCTTTGAAAATACTGTTTTATGAACATAAGTAAGGCAGTAAACAAACCCCTAACTTTGTGAATTTGCACACTTCCCAGATATCCACTGCCTGTATCACAATGGCTGGTCTATGATGCCCTATGATATCTGAATCTGTTTTTTCTTCTCTAAAACATCTCTGTATATCCTTATCTGTTCAAAATAGAATTCCAAGTGTTCATCATCTGCAGGATTGGGCAACGGCAGAGTGCTTTTATTCCTGGACCTCACCCCAAGTTCCAAGAACCAGACCATCTCGCAATGTCTTCCCAGCTTAAAAACCCTCATGTGAGCTATGCAACAGTATCTAGCTAGGCATCTCTTGTCCTTGCCTGTGGACTTCTGTTTCAGCAGCTTAGTTGTGTTTTTTAAAGCTCATGCCCTGCCCCCAGGCCCTGTGTGTTTTCCAACACCACTAATGAAGGAGTGCAGGAGCCAAACTGGGCATCTCTTCAAGAGCCCACTTGTGACTCATGTCTTGAACTACCCAGCATTGGGGCTGGGTGGCTGTCACATAATATTTGCAGCATTTGGAAAGTCTACCTCAATCTCAACTCAAGGGTGTTAATCCTGGCTGACTATATTCATGCAACAGAATCCAAACACTCTGACTCACTGTAGGGGCCTGGAATTCTTGGGCTTTAGATATTGAGACAGTGGAAAACTTTCATATCAGTATAGGTGCTGCCAATAATTTTTAAACATTTAAGGACTTGAACTTTTTCATATTTACCCAGCAATTTCCAAGGCTCATCACTGACCAGAGCTAGTACTCTCTGCAAGGAGAGACACCTCCACACTGCTCCACACATTAGTAGGCACCATGTGAGGACAGTTTAGGCATCAGTATTTTGTAATCTTCATCACAGACACCACACATTTTGTTACATTCACACCTAAGTATTTAATTTTCTTTGAAGCAACTAAAGTGGTATTTTTAAAAATTCTGGTGTCTACTTGTCAACATATAGAAATGCAATTGATTTTTGTGTGTTGATCTTATATCCTGTAATACTACAGCCCTCATTTATTCTATTTTGTAGGTTCTTTGGGATTTTCTACACCAGTGGTTTTCAACCTTGGCTGCACATTAGCATCACCCGGGAATCTTTTTTTTTTTAAATATATTTTATTGATTTTTTACAGGGCGGAAGGGAGAGGGAAAGAGAGGTAGAAACATCAATGAGAGAGAAACATCGATCAGCTGCCTCCTGCACACCCCCTACTGGGGATATACCCGCAACCAAGGTACATGCCCTTGACCAGAGTCGAACCTGGGACCTTTCAGTCCACAAGCCAACCCTCTATCCATTGAGCCAAACCAGTCAGGGCCACCTGGGAATCTTTTAAAAATCCTGATTTCTGGGCCTCATCCTCCGGAAATTCTGTTTTTTTGTTACTAATGTTGTGGCCCCACCCCATAACAAAGAAACAGTATTTATGGAGGATGAGGCCCAGAAATCAGGATTAAAAAAAAAAATTCCCAGGTGATGCTAATGTGCAGCCAAGGTTGAGAACCACTGTTCTATATAGACAAGCAAGCTGTCTCCAAATAGAAACAGTTTTAGTTCTTCTTTCCCAATATGTACACCTTCCATTTCCTCTTCTTGCCATATTGCAGTGGCTAGAATCTCCAGCACTACATTGAATAGGAGGAATGACAGTGAACACCCTTACCATGCTCTCCATCTTCGAGGGAAAGCAACCCCTCTTCCACTATTAAGTCTGATGTCAGCTGTAAGTACTCTGTAGATGTCCTTTATGAGGCTGAGGAAGTTCCCCTCTATTTCTACTGCACTGAGAGCTTCTGCAATGAATTGGTGTGGAAATTCGTCAAATGTTTTCACTCCATTAGTTGATATGCTCATGTCTTTTCTTCTTTAGACTGTTTATGTAGATTACATTGGTTGACTTTTAAATATTGAACCAGCCTTGCATGCCTGGAATAAATCCCACTTGCTCATGGTAGTGTTCTTTTTATATACAGGTAGGGCAAAAGTAGGTTTACAGTTGTTCATATGGAAAATAATACAATAATTAATCCTATAGAATAAAAGGTTAATATGCAAATTGACCAAACCACAGAACAACTGGTTGCTATGGTATGCACTGACCACCTGGGGGCAGACACTCAATGCAAGAGCTGCCTGCTGGTGGTCAGTGTGCTCCCACAGGGGGAGCGCCGCTCAGCCAGAAGCTGGGATCACAGCTGGTGAGTGCAGCGGCTCTGCAGCAGTTCTAAGGACCACTTTAAGAATGTCCAACTGCTGGCTGGTGGACATCCCCTGAGGGGCCCCTGACTGTGAGAAGGCTGGGCTGGGCTGGGCTGAAGGATCCCTCTTCCCCCTAGTGCACCAATGTCGTGCACTATTTACCTCTAGTATATAATAATATAAGAATAAACTCTGTATTTGTGTACTTATAGCTATAAAGCCACATTTGCCCCTCCCTGTATGGTTAGATTCAACTTGCTAGAATTTAACTGGAAAAAAAATTATTTTGTAAATATTTTTGTTTTTAAAATATTTTCACTGAGTTTATTGGGGTGACATTATTAATAAAACTAGGGGCCCGGTGCACAAAAATTTGTGCACTCGGGGGGTGGGGGTCCCTCAGCCCGGCCTGTGCCCTCTTGCAGTCTGGGACACCTCGGGGGGATGTCCACCTGCTGGCATGCCTGGCCAGCCTGGGTGAGAGGCTGAGAGCCATTTTCAGGCTGCCCACAGCCCCTTCAGGGTTCATGCACTGGGGGGTGGGAAGGCTGGTGAGTGCAGGCCTGGACGTTTCCCACTGGAGGGCTCACAATTGCACACGCCTGGTGGGCCCACACCGCTGAGGGGACACACCTGGCGCAGAGTTGGGTGGCAAGCCAGGGGCGGACGCTGGTGCAGGATCCCTCAGTGGGGCCCTGCTGCTGAGCAAACACACCCGGGGTGGAGCTGGGCAGTGAACTGGCTTCGGATTCTCCGCACTGTGCAGCAGACGTTCCTGCACGCCCTGTGGAGACCCCTGGGGGTGGATGAAGGTAGCGGACCCTGGACGGGTGCTCCTGCATGCCCCGCAGAGGCCCCCAGGGCAGAGCCAGGCAGCAGACCCAGGATAGGCGTTTCTGGACACCCCACGGAGGCCTCCAGGGCAGAGCCAGGCAGTGGACCCAGGACGGCTGCTCCTACACACCCTGCAGAGGCCCCGTGCTCCTGCATGCCCCGGGGAGGCCCCAGGGGGTGGAGCCAGGCAGTGGACCCGGGACAGGCGCTCCTGGATACTCCTCAGAGGCTCCCGCGGGCGGAGCCAGGCAGCAGACCCAGGACAGCTGCTCCTGGACACCCCGAGGAGGCCCCAGGCCAGACCCCCCCCACTGAGCTGACACACCTGGCACAGCTATGCCAGCCGGCCGTGGAGGCTCCCAGTGCAGAGCCGCCCTGCCAGCCTCCATCTTGGCTGGGTTAACTTGCAAACAGCCGCTCTGATTGGCTGGTGGGCGTGGCTGTGAGCAGAGGCTCAGCCAGCCTACGCAGGCAGTTGCAACAGAAGACTTTGGCTATTGGCCTCCATCTTGGCTGGGTTAATTTGCATACAGCTGCTCTGATTGGCTGGTGGGCGTGGCTGTGAGCAGAGGCTCTGTCAGCCTAGGCAGGCAGTTGCAACAGAAGCCTTTGGTTTGTGGCTGGGTTAATTTGCATACAGCTGCTCTGATTGGCTGGTGGTAACGGTCAAATTTGCATGTTTCTCTTTTATTATATTAGATTATATAGGTCTCAGGTGTAACAATCCTATAATACACTATCTGGGAAAAATTTTAATGTCTAAAGTAATAGGAGCTATTGGCCTCAATTAACTTCCTTCCTTCCTTTTTTCCTTCTTGTCTTTGTACTAGTATGTTTTAGGTATCAAGAAAATACTGTCCTCATATGATTTGGGAAGTGTCATGTCTGCCAAGCCCCTCCCCTACTTTTTCAGCAAGAGATTATATAGAATTAATGTTAAATTTTCTTTAAATATATGATGGCCCTGGCCAGGTAGCTCAGTTGCTGGACCATCATCTTATACAACAAAAGGTTGTGGGTGGGATTCCTAGCACATACCTAGGTTCCTGGTTAGATCCCCAGTTTGGGAGCATACTGGAGGCAACTGATCGATGCTTTTCTCTCACATCGACGCTTCTCTCTCTCTTAAAATCAATAAACACACACACATATTCTTGGGTGAGGATTAAAGAAGTTGTTCATTAAAAATAAACATATATATATGATAAAATTCTCCAGTGAGACCACCTGTACCTAGAGATTTCTTTTTTTGGAGGGAACTGTGAAATTATGAAGTACATTTTTAAATAGTTGGGGGACCCTGACCAGAGTACCTGGATGTTGTTAAAGGCCCATGTATCATCTGCATGTGCAAAAGCAATGACACAGCAGTTTTTTAAAAAATATATACATTATTGATTTTTTACAGAGAGGAAGTGAGAGAGATAGAGAGTTAGAAACATCGATGAGAGAGAAACATCGATCAGCTGCCTCCTGCATACCCACCACTGGGGATGTGCCCGAAACCAAGGTACATGCCCTTGACTGGAATCGAACCCAGAACCTTTCAGTCCGCAGACCGATGCTCTATCCACTGAGCCAAACAGGTTAGGGCATGACACAGCAGTTTTACTGTATGCACTGCGCAGGTGCACCGATGACTGGCAGCTTTGTGGGGCTGCTTTGACTGCTTTGTTAGCAATGTGTGCAATGGCTGCTGTGTTTGCAGTAAAGTCTCTCCCCTCTTCCTGTGGCCATTCATGTCTTCTTCCAATGCCCAGCGCCCAAGCATTCCCATCCCTAGCATCCCGGTCCTATTGGGCTCAGACCCAGCAATAGATAAAGGGCTATTCAGGTTAACAATTTCAACCTGGATGATAATTGTAGTTTTCAGAGAACTGGTTCATTTCATACAAGTTGTCAAATTTATGTGTGTAGAATTTTTCATAGGATTACATTATCCTTTTGACATCTGCAGGGTCCATAGCAATATTCCGTTTCATTCCTGATATTGGTTATTTGGTGTTTTCTCTCTAGTTATCTTCAATTTTGCTAGAATCTTGTGAATTTCTTAAAGAGCCAGCTGTTAATTTCCTTGTTTTAAATTTCATTGATTCCTACTTCTATCTTTATTATTTCATGTTTTTTTCTGGCTTCCCTGGGTTTATTTTGCTTTTCTTTTTCTGATTTCTTGAGGCAGTGCTGTGACAACTGATCTGAGATCTCTTTCCATTTTAATGTAAGTATTTGGTGCTGTAAATTTTCATCCCAGCACTGCTTTACCCCACACGTTTTGATATGTTTACTTTCATTTTCATTCATTTCTATGTATATTATAAATTTCCTTCTTGACCCACAGATTATTTAGAAGTGTGCTGTTTAATTCCTAAGTTTAGAGATCTTCCTGTTTTCTTTCTATGATTCTGTTATAGTCAGAGAATATATTGTATACAATGTCAATTCTTTTAAATTTGTTAAGGATTGTTTTATGACCCAGGATAAGGCTTATCTTGAAGAACATTTCATGGGTGCATGAAAAGAATGTGGATTCTACTGTTATTGTGCCAAGTGTTCTGTTAATACCAATTAGATGCTGTTGTTTCATGGTATTGCTCAGTCCTCTATATCCTTGATTTCCTCTAGTAGTCTATTAATTGCTGAGGGTGGGTTTTGATGTCCCTATCTAGAGTTGTGAATATGTCTATTTATCTTTTCAGCTCTGCCAGTTTTGCTTTATGTACTTTGAAGTGCTGCTTTTTTCTACATACACATTTCAGATTGGTATACTTTCTTGGTGGATTGATTCTTTTATCATTATGTAATTGCCCTCTTTGTCCCTAGTAATTTTCTTCTTGCTTTGGTCTACTTTTGTTTTTTAAAATATATCTTATTGATATTTTAGAGAGAGGAAGGGAGAGAGATAGTTAGAAACATCGATGAGAGAGAAACATCGATCAGCTGCCTCCTGCACACCTCCCACTGGGGATCTGCCCGCAACCCAGGTACATGCCCTTGACTGGAATCGAACCGGGGACCCTTCAGTCTGCAGCCGACACTCTATCCACCAAGCCAAACAGGTAAGGGCTGGTCTACTTTTTAGTATTATTATATTGACTCCTGATTTTAAAATTATTTTTGCATCCTGTATCTTTTCAGTATTTTTACTTTTAACTGACGTATGTCATTATGTTTGAAGTGAGTGTTTATAGACAATTACAAAAATTGTTTTGTGTTGATTTGGGTTGGGAGAGAGGTAGATGGAAGTGGAAGAGGGTATAGAGGATTTATAAATGGTGATGAAAAATATAAAATAGAGAAAATAAAAATTTAACAATTAAATTTTCTCTACCAACCTCTGTCTTTTAATTGGTGTATTTAGACCACTTATGTTGAATATAACCATTGATAGGGTTTAAGTCTGCCATATTAGTCATCGCTTTTTTAAAACCCTTTGTTTCTCATTTTTTTAAATTGTCTTCATGTGGATTAAACATTTTTTAGAGTTTCACTTTTATATCAAAGTGCTTTTATTGATTTTTAGAGAGAGACAGGAAGGGAGAAGGATAAAGAGATGGAAACATCCATTGGCTGCCTCTGCACGGTTTCCCTCCCCTACTGGGTGGGATGGAGCCCGGAACCTGGGCATGTGCCCTGGCAGGGAAACAAACTGGTGAGCCCTTGGTCCCGGGTTGACGCTCACCACTAGGCCAGACTGTGTTTATCTTTTCAGTGCGCTGCTTTGTTTCGTTTCCTTAGGTGTTGCTCTAAGTATTGCCATCCACTTAGCCCCCTTATCACAGCCTACTGGCATCCATTTGGAGTGAAGTGCAGAAACTTGCCCTCCACTTAAGTTGCTTTATCCTCTCTGCTGTGAAAACTATCTCCAACCTGGGGCAAGAGTAGATCTTTGGAAATTTGCAAGCCTGCGGCCCCTGAACTCCTGGGGTCACCTTGAGGTCTGAGCCCTTCCTGCATTTAGTGATGCCTTCCTGGTACAGGCACCAGGTGCGCAGGTATCCAATGTAACACACTCTCTATTACGGCCATCGTCTGTCTTAAAGAAACATAAGATTATAACCATCCACTGTCTCAGACTTCACATGTAAAACAGAGACCCAAGACAGAAGCTCAGCATCAGTATACAGTATCTTTTCTGTGGCTGTAATTGGGTAAGATGAAGTCTGGGCATTGGAAGGAATGGATTCCACCACAGAGAGCGACTCTACTTTTAGAATGTAGATCCTATCCTATCTCTGAATTCTAGAAATTAAAATCAACAAGCAACTAAGTATGTTTCTCACCCGTTATTTGCTTTTCTAGCCCCTGGATCACCTGCTTAGTGGATTATAGTTCAGAGTTCTGGGTCATGGGACGTATTGTGTGGCTGACACACATTTCAAAATGTTTAGGAAATAACTAAGGTGATTTCCCATTTTTTAAAGTGATTTTCTATGCCTGTCATATTTATTACTAATATATTCCAAGAAAGTATATTAGGGGCAAAATCAGACACCCAAAATATTTGGTATAATGGTAGATGCAGACACTGAGCTAGATCTTGAAGCTGGAGTATCATTCTTGTAGGAGAAGTGGGTACAATAGGGGAGGATCTCATGTAAGAGTCAAGAGAAACTCATAGGAGAAGTAGGAGAAAGCATTCTGAGCAGAGAGAATGACATGAACAAAGGCATGAGGAAGACAATCCCGGGCATCATCGAGGAATAGCAAGCTTACCAGCTTGAATGGTGCTTTGGGCGTGTGGGGGCTTGGTGGTAGGTAGTGGGAGAGGAAGCTAGAAAAGTAGGTGGGGCAGATCGCAAAATATTCTTAGGTACAGGCTTGGAATCTGAACTTCATTTTTGGTAGTATAAAGTTATCAAACATTTTAAAGCAGAGAAGTGGCATGAGCAGAACTTTACTTTGAATGAATTAATCTGACAGCATCACTGGATGAAGAAACTGGTGGCAGGGTAGTCAGGCTCCTACAGAGGATGGGGAATGAAGCAACGGAGGCCTTAACAAAGGTGTGGCCATGGGAACTTTATAGAAGCTGAATTTAGGAGAAGCCGTAGAAATAGAACTTGATAGGATATAGCAAGTGATTGAATCTGGAGGCCAAGGAAGGAAAGAGAATCCATCATTTTGAGTCTGGATAGCATCATTTGCAAAAGTAGGAGATACAAGAGAAAGAGCAGGGGGCAGGAAGGGTTTGTGGGAAGATGGAAAGGAATATGAGCTTCTGAACACGCAGGGTTTGAAGTTTGAGTGAATGTCTGAAAGACTCCTTAGGAGCTCAAGGAAATCATGAATACGAGATCTCCATCTGGGAGGCATCTGGACAGAGAAATAGGAATGGATGAGATCACCATGAGAAGGTTGTAGAGAAAAAGAAAGGAACCAAAGACTGAAGCCTGGTAAGAAAACCAAGAAGATGCAGTAGGGAGACAGACAAGGAATCAATGATTCAAGGAAGGCATGATCAACAGGTCATGGGCTGCAAAGATATCAGGAAGTTAAGGAATGGGAAAGGGCCATTCATCCGTTTGGCCCAGTGGCAGCTAGGTCACGATGACCTCTGAGTACTGATGTCAGAAACCACTGTAGTAGACAGGCGGGATGGACTAGGAGACAGTTTAAGGTGAAAACAATGGAAATGGAGGATGCTCCATAGACCCTGCACTTGCCTAGATTATTTTCCTTTTAAATAACCCACACCCCTTTTTACTGAAATGAATGTGATTCAGTTAGGGCAAAGGTGGTTTCCAATTCTGAGTAATCAACAAAAGCAATTGGAAATTTCCCTAAAAGTACAGATCCCTAGGTCCAAACCCAGACACAGCGATTCAGAATTTCTGTGGTGGGGCCCAGGAAGCTGCGTTTTAAAGCCTCTTCGGCAATTCTGATGGCTGGCTGGTTCTGGGACCTCCTGAGTATGGTTCTCAACCAAGGCTCATATGTTAGAATCACAGGAGCAGCCCTGACGGACCGAGACTCTGCACAACACCGGGTTAATATCTTACAAAGCTCCCCAGGCAACTGGATGTGCACCCGGCTAAGAATCATAGTGAGGAGATTGGATTAAAAATATATTAGTTGGATGGGATACTTAAATTCACCAAACCGATTGGTTCTCTGTTATTTATGCCACCTGACAATTTCCTGTGGAGAGTGCTCCTATGAAGACCGCACCTGCTTCTAATCTGCTAGGCTGACGGGTATGGTTCCCAGTGCCTCCCAGGGCAAGTCCGAGGGCAGCCAGGCCTGGGTGGGGGCCATCTCTGGCTCTTTGGGGAGAGACTGGCTTTAGAACTTTTTGAATCCTCTTTAAGGGAAGCATACAGAATAACACTGTTCTTTCTCTGAACTAACCTCCAATGGACTTTATAAAACAACCACAACAACAAGATGCAGGATGGAGGAAAGACAGAAAATGTAATGATGGTTCATATTTCACAAATATGAAAAAAATGTTTCAGGCAGATTCATAATTAGTTTGATCAGAAAAGTCCTTGCGCTGTTAAATCAAAAATTTTAAAAAGTATCAACAATAATACAAAACTACAGAACTAGAGAGCCTAGCACCTAATTGTTGGCTCTCAGCTAAGATGTAAGCCCAACCCTTTAAATGTCTCTCAATAAAAAAACAACAACAAAATTTTCTTTTATTTCAAATGATGGGATGATGCAATTCTGCTCCCGCAGCCCCCAGGATCATCTGAGATGGAAACTGTCAGTTTCTCTCCAGTTTTATTGGGCATTCCATTTGCATACTCAACAGACAGTACAAGTTCAAAGGCCACATTCCCCAAAATGTACAAATCCTGTAACTGAAAGATGTAATAGTAATATGGAGATATTCTTACCCCAGTGAAGGCTGGCTCCAGCGGTGGCTCAGGAAGTCAAAAACTAGTAAACTTGCTTGTAATAACATCCTAAAATTTCCAAAGGTTATTTTCTCCCATCCACAGTTAAAAAGCCATCTCCTACAGAAGTGTCACATCTATGACATGTCCAGATTAAGGCAAGAGTTGCTTGCTTATAGTAATTTGTCTGGTTAGACATTAAAGAAAAACAATCTGTTTTGAAGTTGTCATTTAATAGTTTCTAATTAAAAAAAAAGAAGCAGCCATCTTCACGTTTCCCAGCAGAACTGTGTGATTTTTAAAGAGGTGAAGTTCTTCTCCATATCAGGTATCTGATAGGATTTTGCATTCCAGTGCAAAGCAAACAGGCAAAAGTTTACCCAGAAAGTTTCAAGCGCATCTTAGTAAGGTAAACTGAAGTGAGGAAGCTTCTTTGGTATCGGATTACTGAAGCATCTTATTGAAAACCCCAAATCCTCCTTGCAATTAATAAAAATTGTGGTATTCTGGCAAGGCTGGGAGCGGAGAGCCTTTACATTCCAAATCTTTCCATTCCTGGATGAGCTTTGCTCTTCAGATGTGAATAAGATGCCTTTCTCGTTCTGGCTGATGTTCAGGCTGGAGTCTGGGAAACAAACTTTTTCCATCCCATGACCTCAGTTTTAGGATTTCTTTCTTGCAAAATGTTGGTTGTTTTACTTGGCAGATTGACAGAACTCATTCTCATTCTCTCTCTCCTTCCCTCTCTTTTTCTCTCCTCTCCTTGTATTATTTTTTATTTTTCCCCTTCTCTTTTTTCCTAACTTCTTCACCTAGTCTGTCTTCTATTCTTCAAGAAATTATGGATTTAAGTTAGCTGGACCTAAGCTTTATGTGTGGTGTTTGGTAGGGTTGCTAGAATTAGCAAATGAAAAATATAGAATGCCCAGTTAAATCTAAATTTCAGGTAAAAAAAACAACAACAAAACACTAATGTTTTTTAGTGTAATTCCTAAATATTGCATAAGACATACTGACACTAAATAATTATTCCCAGATATTGTATAGGCAGAACTATACTAAAAACTTATTCCTTCTTAATCTGAAATTCAAATTTAATTGGGTGTTTCGTATTTTATCTGGCAATCCTAGTTTGAAAGTTAAACAGAAGGGATAAAAAAACAACAAAGACATCCATTTACAACTCCTGGAAGAAGAGAAATTTCCATCCTTCTGAATGCTTTTTGTCTAGGCACAACCTCCTCCTGGCACTCCCTTCATTGATTTTGACCCATCGAGCTTCACAGAGCTCACCACACTTTGATACTGAAGAAGTTCAGCAGGGTTTCAGGTCTCACCAAGCGTCACCTGAGTCCAGAATATGTAACATCATTGCCCAGGCAACATGGGATCTTAGACTAGCAACAAAAACCATACAAACACTCATTTTAATTCATTGTTTTTCTTTAAAATCTGAACATCAAATTTCACATTTTCAAAGGCACTGAGTTTTCTCTCCACAGTTCTCACTCTGAGGTGATTTAGCATGATTAGTAACTAATTATTTTAAAAAATAGAATTCAAATTTACTTTGAACTGTACTCAAATGATGCCCTTTTGGACATTCTGAAAGTTAAGAAAAATCTTAATTATGTTAATTATGCATTCAAGTGTATTTCCATTATGTGTACTCAGGAGTGACACATAATTCAGAAATATTGTTCTCTTATTCAGAGACATGCTAATATTCAGCATTTTGAAAAGATTTTGAGGTCTAACAGCTGAAATCAAGGCTGTATGGACATGTGATTAAAAGCATGGGCTCAGGAGTCAACCTGAGCTCAATTCCCAGCTGTCACATGAGCTGAGTGACTCTGGGCAAGACACTTACCCTCTCTGTGCATCATTTCCCTTATTTGTAAATGGAGATAACCACCCCAGAGGGCATCTCAGTAAAATGCCGAGAAGAGCGCCTAACACATGTAATTGCTCAGTACATTTTTTTGGGGGGAGGGGAGGGTGAAGGTCACATGACCTAGCCCAAACTGTCAAAAGGCAAGCAAGTCGCAAAATCAGAGACTGTCTCTATTTTTACAATTGGCTGATGAGAAAAAGATTTTTTTTCTTGGGTTCAAATGCAAAATATATGTTTTTTCCCAAAATCGTGAACAACAATATTTTATGTATTGATCCATTAAAAATCTTTTTGTTTTCAGAGTCTACAACTTCTGGGGTTACTGAAGTTGGCAGTACATTGCTTTCAGAAGTGAAGCTGTGTGGTTGACAGCACCACCCAACAATGGGTGTTTTTCTTGTCTCACCTGCTCTGCCCTCCAAAACTCCAAAAGCAAAGCAAGAACACTTCCTCCCCAACCCCAGAAGGACACTGATGAATCCAATCCTCTAGCCTTGAAGGAGGCAGATGATGACGAAGAAAAGGACAACATGTGAAAGGCTTTCTGGTGCAGTAGTGCCCTGGAGCGGGGTGTGCTGCCACTGGGCACTCTGACCTTCCTTTGTTTGTGTTCGGAACCAGCCTTGGCGTCCAGCAGGGCCCCGCTCAGGAGTCTGAGTGCCAAGTGGCACTGCGGAAGGTGCTTTCAAGTCAGAGTCCTCTGGGTGACACTGGCTTGGACACTCTCTACCTGTGAGCCCCGGTTTGCTTATCTGGAAAAAGGGAGGTTCCCATGCTGCCTACTTTTAGAATTTCTATGCGGATTCAAAGACTGGACTCTTCCATGCAGGGTTTGTAGTATACCCCTGTGGTCCCTGTGTAGCTGGTACTGCATCTTATAGAGGTATCCTGTGCTCACAAAGCATTTCATGCACAGCTGGGCAGTCAGTTAGTGCTCAGCATTTGCTATCTCCTAAGCATTTATATAGGCACCGCTACTCTTCCGAAGAAAGGCCTTCCACCTCATTGTTAAACAGGAATGAATGCCTTTTTAATGTAGAAACGTGAGTGTGTGCGTGGGTGTGAAAGTTTGGTCAGTGCCTGTTATCCTTTCACACCCTGTGTCGTTGAACATGTCAGGCATTTAAGAAGCTAGAAGTGGAGGTGGAATTCTGTGGTAGAACTGTGCAGGCAGAGGCTGACATGCTTTAGTGGGATCATGTGACCACTGTTCGCCAAAATATCCTGGGCCAACAGCAGAAGGTGCTTTAGGTGAGCAGGTGGGCCAGGGCTGCGCAGGCGTCCTTTCATTTCTGCCAGATGAACTCCAGACTCCATTCCCTGCTATTGCCATGACCTCCATCACCGTGCAGAAACTGCCCTTTACTATCGCCTGTAACCAGGCATCCTCCCACCTCCTTTTCCAAGCCGCCTTCCAGGCTCTTTGGGACGGAATCTCTGAGAAACGTGGAGGGAGTTGGGTACCCAGGGCTTTAGGGTCATGGCAGCCCTTCCTTGAGAAACAAGATTTCTTCCTCAACATCTCTCCCACTTCCTGTGCACTGTGCACTGGACCACAGACCTAACAGGGCGCCACCAAGCGGCTCTGCAGCCAACCTGGTTGGAATCTCGGCTCTGTCAGCTGTGGGACCTCCATGAGCCAGCACATTTCTCTGAGATCTCAACTTTCCATTCAGTAAGATGAGACGTAACAATGTAATAATACACCTCACTGGGTTGTCACGAGAATTAAGTAAGACACCTTGTTCACTAGAGCGCCTGGCGCAGAACAGGCACTGAGGACATGGGAGCATCGGTGTGGCTGCCAGGGGCAGGACGAGCTTTAGGGCGAGGGGCCAAAGGGAAGCTGATCTGGTGGCAGCTCGGGGAAGGGACAGAACTCGGTCTGCACACATAAGAGCTCTGCATTTTAGAAGTGTACATCCTCACCGAAATCTGTAGATGAGAAAGAACAATTCTAGCTAATGGTATTTCTGGAAAAAGATACATATAATGCATGAGTGTACTCCAACCATCCTGTGTTACCGTGCACTCGTTCATTTATTCGAGCTAATCATTCCTTGTGGAATAAGTGTTCTGCTCTAAACGCTGGGCCCGGCTTCAACACAACGTCATGAAGAAGCTATATGAAAACAAACGTATGAAGCAAGTATGCATATCAATCTGTTAATATCAGGCAATATTTATTGATTACCCACTGCAATCAATAAATATGGCAACATTGGTTGATTTCCCACACTTTCCCACGGTCCCCGCAACTCTCCAAAAAAACGCTGCCACCTGCCAAAGCTAGAGAGTACAGACTGCTCCTGTATGCTCATTAACATCTCCGTGTATTGCAAGTCACTGCAAAGGTGCAAACTCCCTTGTCAAGACTCTGTATGCCTTAATCATACGCGAACGAGGTGGTTGCTATGTAGTCTAATTAGGGGTCACTGAATGACTTTACCTTCTTGTAGGATATATACGCCATGTACCTGCTTTTTTAAAAAAATTTATCTTTATTGTTCAGATGATTACAGTTGTTCCTCTCCCCCCTCATAGCTCCTCTCTTCCCAGTTCCCATCCCCCCGCTGTCCTCATCCATAGTTTTTCTTCTTCCTCTTCTCAAAAGTTACCTTTCAGCATTTCATATAATACTGGTTGGGTGGTGATGAATTCCTTTAGCTTTTTTTTTGTCTGTGAAGCTCTTTATCTGACCTTCAATTATGAATGATAGCTTTGCTGGGTAAAGTTATTTTGGCTGTAGGTTCTTGCTATTCATCACATTGAATATTTCTTGCCACTCCCTTCTGGCCTGCAAAGTTTCTGTTGAGAAATCAGCTGACAGTTGTATGGGTTCCCCCTTGTAGGTAACTAACTGCTTTTCTCTTGCAGCTTTTAAGATTCTCTCCTTGTCTTTTGCTCTTGGCATTTTAATTATGATGTGTCTTGGTGTGGTCTTCTTTGGATTCCTTTTGTTTGGGATTCTCTATGCTTCCTGGACTTGGAAGTCGATTTCTTTCACCAGGTAGGGGAAGTTTTCTGTCATTATTTCTTCAAATAGGTTTTCAATATCTTGCTCTCTCTTATGGCACCCCTAAAATTCTGATGTTGGTACACTTGAAGTTGTCCCAGAAGCTCCTTACACTGTCTTCATATTTTTGGATTCTTTTCTTTTGGCTTTTCCAATTGGGTGTTTTTTGCTTCTTCACATTTCATATCTTTGACTTGATTCTTGCGATCCTCTAGTTTGCAGTTGGATCTTGTATATTATTCTTTATTTCAGTCAGTGTATGCTTAATTTCTAGCTGGTCCTTTTTCATACCCTCGAGAGTTTCACTAAATTTATCAGCAGTCTCTAGAAAATTTTTGAAAAACCTTATAACCGTGGTTTTGAACTCTATATCTAGTCGTTTGCGTTCCTCCATTTTTGTCATTTGTGACCTGTTTCTTTGTCTTTGCATTTTGGCTGCTTCCCTGGGTTGATAGAGTGGCTTTCTGTGTTACGTGATCACTGAGAGGAATTACCTCTAAGCCACTTGGTTATGAGAGTCAGCTGTGTCTACAGTGGGAGAACTTCTGTGCTGGAGACACCCTTATGGGGCAAGAGTTGTTTCTGTGGGGCTTTGGTGCTCACTGCATCTGCCTCGAGTGTGTTCCTTGTGGATCTGAGGAGTTGTATTTAGGATGGTCCCACTCTGGCCACTGGGTGATGCTGGCTCTTATATCTCTAAGGAGGTGCTATTTTAGCCTTTGCCTGCGGCTACTCAGCCTTTTATATGCAAAAACCTCTGCACGCAGCTTGGGAGGGGCGGGGCCTCGAGGAGTCAGCTATGGCTGATACTTAGCCCTGCACTAAGAGACACTGGGTTTCTGTGTCCCACGGTAATCACTGGAAGCAATGCCGAGAGAAACCTGCTTTGGATTTCCTCCCGGTGCCAGTCAGTCCAACCTCTCCAGGTATGTGTCTGGGTCCCCAGAAACTAGCCTGGAACTGGAGTTATGAGCCGCCGGGAGCTTGTGGCTCCCTCCATATTGAAAAAGAACTGCATTCTCTGGTGTCAGCCCTCTCCTTGAGCCCTGCGCGCACCTCTGTACCTCTGTACTTTGCTTCTGCACCTCCTCTGAGTCTCAGTGTCTTTCTAGTTGTAGAATTTTCACTCAGCCAGCCTTCCTGTGGTTCTGGGTGGTGCCCATTTTTTTTCTTTGTTGTGATTTTGAAATAGTTGTGTCTGGCCACAATTCCAGTGTTTACCTATGCCGCCATCTTGGTTTCTCTCGCTGTACCTACTTCTTGAGCTTTGATGGGGTCCTAAACTTTCCTGAATCATCAATCCTAGGGAGATGTGTGTGGGTTCTGAGGGGAGGACTGCAGGGTTCCACCTAAGCCAGTCACATCCTGCAGCTGGCAGATTTGAGTGAAAACAGTCACTGGATACAGGTCTTTGGACTAAATTCTTATACCCTTTTAGCCTTGGTTTCCTCATCTGTAAAATGGGGAAAGAAGAACTAGGCCACTGGGTGGACTGAAGAGGTTATTTCCAAAGTGACACAGCCAGGGCTAGTGCACTCAGTACTGTCACGGCCTTCTCCTCTCTGCGTTGGGCACAAACTGTCTTAGTCAATGGTTAGTAAGTATTGTATTTTGTGAACATGGGCTGACAAAAGTGAGTTTGTGTGGTTTGACCTACGTTTAAACATATTATATAAGAGCTAGTGGCCCAGTGCCTGAATTCGTGCACATTGAAAGGAAGTTAATTAGAAGAAATATTTTAATATCGCTATTTGCCCTTTCTCTAAAATAGAAGTGTCAACCAAATTCATGATTGACAATGACAGCTGGAAACATACACGTCTGATTGGCGCCAGTGAGAGCTTTGTATGTATTGTGCATGTGCAAGTCAACTTAGCCTTTTATATATATATATAGAATAAACTTGCTTAATTAGACCCACTTTCTTATTTAGCTAAACTTTTTCCAGTCCAGTGAAGCACCCCAAACTCTCTTTCAGGTAATTGTCAGCAACACAGAAGTAAATATCAACACAAAGCAGATTATTATTGTAGATCATACAGGGAGAACAAAGGGTAAAATATTTAACTGCAGTAGTGTTTGACTATATTCTGTGCAGTGAGAAAATCTGAAGTCATTTTCAAGGTCCACCATTTCTTACTTCTTTTCAGTTGGGTCAAGTTTCTAAACTTTCGAAATCTCCATTTTCTGGCTAATGAAAAGAAAATAGAATTTCACCGAGTCTCCTATTTCCTACTCTAGGACTTCTGTGAGGATCAAATGAGATGAGGCATGGGAAAATGCTTCACAGACATTTGGTTAACGTGTGAAATGTTTGTACCTGGCTATAAAGCAGGTCGTGTTCCTGGGCTGAAGAAACTGCAAGGAGGCTAGTTGCTAGGGAGAGGAAGCTGGGCATTGCTACATGGCATGATTACCCGGTGCCCACAGAGACAGTTTCCCGGCTGGGATGAGCTGCGGGCTGCATTTTGCACCATGGGGTCTTGGGAGCATCATCTGTGATTTGGTGGGCTATCGCTCTGGGGTGGTGGTGGGGCCTGTGTCCCACTTGGGACAAGCTGAGTGTTGCTTTGTGGGTGTCAGCTCTGCAGTGCCGTTTCTCGGTGGGCATCATGGCAGCTTCTGCATTAAGTGTCTGCCCCCTGGTGGTCAGTGCTTGTCACAGCAACTGCTCAGAGAGTTTGACATTTAGCATATTAGCCTTTGATACATACAGATGAAAAATGTCAGTCACGGTAGGTAACGTTTGTGACACTTGCTTCTGAAATACACTCTCATAGGATATGATGTAAAATGTGCTTTTGACTGTGTGGGTTATGTTCAAACAGTCTGAGATGGGTATACACCTATATCCATAATTGAAAGCAGGGACTCACAGAGATTTGCCCACTCATGTTGTCAGGCAGCACTATTCACAACAGCCAAAGGCAGAAGCAGCCCAAGTGTCCATGGGTAGATGATAAACAAAATGTACACACACACACGAGGGGATATTATTCAGCTTTAAAGAAGGAAATTCGTTTTCTAAAAAGGAAGGAAATTCTGACACAGGCTACAAAAGGGATGAACCTTGAAGACTTTTTGCTAAGTGAAATAATCCAGCCACAAAAGTACAAATACTATATGAGTCCACTTCCAGGAGGAGCCTAGAGGCAAATTCAGAGAAACGGAAAGTAGGATGGTGGCTGCCGGGGTGAGGAGAGGGGAAGACAGGAGTTATGTGCTAAGGCAATTTATTAATTTGGCACATTAATGGGTACAGAGTTTCAGTTTGGGAAGATGAGTTCTGGGGATGGTGGTGATGGTAGCAAACAACTTGAGTGCACTTAGGCTACTGACCTATCCTGTGGCCCCCTACCCGCAGTTTTGCTTTCCACCATTTCAGTTACCAGTGGTCAACCAGGGTCCAAATGTATTAAACAGAAAATTCCAATTGTGTGCTGTTCTGAGCAGCGTAGGGAAACCTTGCACCATCCTGCCCATCTGCCCGGTGCATGAACCATCCTTGTCCAGCGTCTCTGTGCTGTGGGTGTAGACGCTCCCCACTGGCTTGTCACGTAGGAGCCGTCTGGGCGACCAGATCATGTCGTGGTGTCGCACCCTACTTTACTTAATAATGGCCCCAAAGTGCAAGAGTGGTGAAGCTGACAATTTGGATACACCAGAGAGAAGCCGTAAAGTGCTTCCTATAAGTGGAAAGTTATGTGTGCATAGGCAATCCATAGTACATGGAGGGTTCGGTACCATCTGCAGTCCCAGGGACCCGAGGCTGGGCTTGGCATGGGGGCTACTGTATACTTAAAATGGTTAAGATGGTACATGTTATGTTGTGTGTATTTGTCACAATTAAATTACTAAACATTAAATTACAAAAGTTTGAGAAACCCTGATCTAGACAACATCCTGAGGGGAGGTATGGTGTGGTGGAGCCGCATGCACAGAGCAAAGAGAGGGTGTGACTCTCTGGGAACGGAGAGGGGCCAGGAGGCAGACTTCCCGAGACCATGGGCCTTTCAGTCTCATGTAACAACTTGGGAGATAAGGTGTGCAGCCTTGTTCTGTGACAGCACAATTTCTACACATTCTTGGGCTCACTTCGCGCTTTGATCTGAGAGTAAAGCAATACCATGGTGCCTAAATTCCCTCAAGTAAGACTGACAAAACCTCCCAGCTCTGCCCGCATGGCATCGAATGCTGGGCCCAGAGCTTCCTTCCTCTCCAAGGCCTTTAGTGTAGTTTGCTCATCAAACGCAGCTTCACTTTTTATTCTTAGTGTCTGAGATTGCAGACACAGGACCTGGCTGATGTTTTCTAGGCAAAGGCTGTGCACTAGGCTTCTCACTTTCGTAGCAGACTGGATCCTGGCAAATCACTTAAACAGATATGGAAGAGAAGCCTATGGGGGCAGAGCCCTCATAAATAGGGGAAGAGCAGCAGTTCATCATTTTAAACACGGGTTGCTATGGCCAAAATAAATATCAGGAGGGTTTCTAGTTTCTCTGAAAAAAAAGAACATCTTTTGGTAACAGTTCTGAAATCAACATAGATCTCCTAACTTCCAGATCAGTTTGTGTAACCTTATTATTAAATGCACACGCATAAATAACATGTCTTTAGATGTTTAGCACACAATCGTTCCTCTGGATATTCTCCTTCTTATTTAACATTTTCTAAGATCGCTTGGAGAAGTGCCCATTTAAGTACTTCGGAGTAGACTGACCACTCAGCCTTTCTTCTTCACAGCTCACTAGAAGACCTATATAAATGTTTGTTTTTATCACCCTTAACCCTTTCTAAGTTTTAAAATAAGAGATTAAAATTCTCATAAGCTCCGATCACTATCAACTGCCAAGGCAGAGTTGTTTTCTGTCTTTTATAAATCATGAATCTGGTATGATAGTAATAATAACTGTTTACTGAGTGCCTACTAGATAATGGGCACTTTCTATAGATTAATTCCAACTAATGTATTAACTTTGGAGAAAAAAAAACATTTCGTGGGTCACTGATTCAGTTTGCCCCGTGTGTGTGTGTTATTTGCAGTTTTCTTTGCTCTGCTTCATTCCTCAGCTCCCATGAGCTCATCATTTCTGGTCTGTTTTACTGAGATTCTCTCCCCTTGTTTTATTTCCTGGCATCTATACGCCGGCTGCTGCCAACCTGATGTCGGAATAATTCTGATTACTGTGGCCCTTAATGTTATGAGTTGAATCCTCCCCATCTCCCCAATTCATATGTTGAAGTCCTAACCTCTCAGAATGAGACTGCTGGCAGACAGGGGCTTTGTAGGGGAGTAATCACATTAAACAAGGCCTGCAGGGAGGGCCCTAATCCAAGATACCAGGCATTATTATGAAAAGGGGAAACGGACACAAGAGGGAAGGTAAGAAGAAGAGACACAGGGAGGGGAGTCCACCTGCAGAACGAGTCAGCAGGCCTGGACACGTCCTTCCCTCACACAGGAAACCAATCGCGGATGGCCAGCCTCCGGAACCCGGGATCGTACATTTTTGTTGGTTAAGGCACCCAGTCTGTTGTACCTTGTGCCTTAGCAGCCCCAGCAAACTAACACACTAACCACTTAACAAAGAGTCTGACCCCAGTTTTTCTACTTCATTCTGACTCATGACTTTACTTTGTCTCCTAAGATCCTCTGACTCCTTAGTGTGGTTAATGGGCAAAAAAGCAAAATATCCAAAAATGTGTAACCTATTATTTTTCACTTAAGTTGAATGGCTTTTATGATCCTTCTAGATCAGGCATGTCAAACTCGAAGGCTAACATGGGCCAAACAAACAAGGTTTAAGTTTATATGGGCCATAAAAAAACCAAAAGCTTCAATTTTCATAGAAACGTAGGCATATTTCAATAGAGACATGCTAAACACAAATGGCTGAAATAAACGAGTAATTGTTAACATAAAATCATATGCCATTTTAATAAAAATTAATATTTTTTCTTGAACATTAACTTACCAGACACTGAATAATTCACAAGTCAATAATCATAACACAAATAAACCTATTTTTTTTTGTTCTCTGAAAGTGAAATATTTCCTGTTGTGCACACCAAACAAGTCAGTCCAAGACTAATGACATGGCTAACAGCTGCTAAAATATTCGCTGCTAGTATCAGTGGAGAGAAATGGTGCGCCTGCGCATAAGGTGCGTAAGGGAAATGAATGCAACACGATTATAGTGATTAGTCATTAGCGAACGTTGTCGTTCGTTATTAATAATTATGTGTGACAGGATATTGTAAACATTAAGTTATGAAATTTTTACTAACATGTTTCTTATATACCGTTATATTGGCTGGGCCGCAAAAACATTCGTTGTGGGCCACATGCGGTCCACAGGCCGCGAATTTGACATGCTTGGTCTAGACGAAGTAAAAATATTGTCCCTGCCTACCTAAATAACGCCCAGACAAGGTACCGACAGGGAATGTAACAGGTCGAGTCCTGGCTCTTCGGCCATACACACAGTTCCTCGGCCCTAATTCCTACAGAACTCCGGTTGGCGAGCTCCTCCAGGGGCCCACGTTCGGAATCCTCCACTTTTACCAGAGATCCTTGCAATCCCAGCTTAGTTCTGCTATTCCTAATTCAAGAGGTGGGTGAGGCCAATGGCTAAGCAACTGCTTTGCTTGAGGAGAGAGGAATATGGGGTGATGCTCCCAGCGTTCCCCGTTCTCAGATCGCCAGAGATAATAGAATTTAACAGAACAACTCAGACAACACATTTCACAAGGAACTGAGATGTGGAAACCAATTCCCTTAGAGAAGAGAATTTTTTTAGAAATGCATTAATGGAAGAAGAACTTCCACGGTACATCAAACTGCATTAACAAAATTAGTGTCTACTGAATAAGATTTAAAATTTGCACAATTAAATGTAGGATCTTAGCAGTTTTCCAATATATTTTGTTTTTTAAATGATTTTTCTAAATGAGAAATTTAAAAAATTGTCTCTGCAATAATTACCACTTTTACAAAATTATTTACAAAAATACAACTTACTCCCAAATAGCTTACATTCTAGTTGTATAAATTCATATCCAGTCTCAAATGTTATTAAAAAGAACCAAATTTTTAAATGATTCTACCCTTTTCAGTTCTCTAGAATGCCTCCAGATGGCATTAAAACCCTTTTCCCATTATATTTTGGATCATAAAAACTTTAAAGCTAGTGATATTTTAACCATTTAAAACTAATCAATGTACTATATATCATCAGAAATCATAGCAATGGAACTGTTTAGAACTTTTAGTGTAGCATCTTAAGGGACACAACATATAATCACATCCTTTATGAAATATGTAGTCATCCTATGCGTATGGGAAGCCGAAGGATTTTTCTAGACTGAGAAACAGATCTTAGACAAACTAAGACACTCAATAATATTATATCACAAACTGTGATTTCTATTGAGTAGCATTTTAAACGCTTAGTAGTAAGAGTGCTGACCCACATAAAGATGAATTCACAAACCATATAGGATTAAGGAAACTGTGTTCCCCCTCAGGGTTAAAATAAAGATTTTCAAAGAGCAAATGTGATTCCTAAAATAATTTGTTAGCTTCTGAATTATTTCATTTAAATGTTGGTATATAAATTTGGTATCAAATAAATCATTAACACTTCTGGATTCCTTGAGCACTGAGAGGAAAAAAGCAACATGCGAAGTGAGGAATGTGTGCTTTCTAAGGGCCTTTTCCTCTCTTTTAAAAAATGCTTTTGTTAATTCCAAAACATCAGCAAACTCGTGAGATTCCAGAGACATCTGTACTCGTGTTTTTCACAAAGTTCCGAGGGGAGGGTGCAGATGGCAGGCGTTTTGAATGACACTGGTCCCTCCCAGGTGTGTGGGACAAGGCCTCCCGCACGTGAGCCAACTTCTACATTATTTACAACAGTGATGATGCAAGTCTCAAACACATTTTAAAAGGCTGCCCGCTCCTTTGCCACCAGTACGTGCCCTCCCATCGCGTTATACTGGACTTTCCAAAGAAGAGCACTCGTGTTTTCCATAGCATTCCTTCTGTGTTAAAGCACAAGGAAGACCTCCAAATGTGTGTGCACTCACAGCATTTAAAAAGACATTGTCAGGAGAAGGAGAACGGGCCCTCCTCCCATTATTATTATTACTGCTATGTGACATTTGCACTGTTTTGTATTACAGGCACATTAAAGAACCGCCATCACGAACAGAAAGAGGAAAGAGACTTACGATGTATTCGAGGTGCCATTGTCTGGACTCCCGGGCTCAGCATCACCTTTCTCTTAAAAAGGAAACAGAAAAAAAAACACACAAAAACCAACATGTGAGTGTCACAGTCTTAAATATTTAAGAGAGATTAAATACATTTGAATACCCCTATTTCCTATTAACAGTTTTTCAAAATGTGCAGCAGGAGGCTTTTAAAACACCTTTTTATGTCTGAGAACCGGATTTGCAAAGTAATTTCTTCTCTGTAATACCACTGCCCAGACGCGGATCTGTGAGCAGGTTCCAAGGAGCTGTTTGTAAACAGCCAGAGACTCGGACCGCAAACCTCGCCAGGAGATGAGTATCTGACAGCTGGAACCTGTTTCCTTCCACTCCACTTTACAGAACATTCAAGGAAATAAACCCCATTAGCATTCCACATGCAAGGCATGCTGAACTTCGGTCCCTTTTGCTAACATAAGCCGAGCCAGGAGGAGAGAATTTTACTGAGGTTGTATCCTAGGTTACAAGGTCCCCAAGAATTACCCCCACCAAGAGCCCTGGCTTAGGTTTTGCCCCCACCCACCCCAGTTAATGCAGAATAAGATGTAAACCAGAAACCCTTCCTATCTGACGGGTTAGGTAGAGAAATGTTTCACGGTGGTCATCAAGGATTCAATGACGGGAGCCTGGAACCAGTTCACTTTTTGTAGTTTTAGAGGGCAAATTCCTCTTGCGAAGACACTGTAATTTAGATCCTCGGACACTGGGGGTTTGAATTACGTGTCTTAGTGCTGTAAGGTGCTCCCTTTTGGGAGATGAAGGAGCAAGGGTGGTGATTGCCAGTGTGGGTCGGCTGTGTTGCGATGATTGTGCCATGCTAATAGTTTAATATACCCCAGGCAATTAAACTATTTGTGTGGGTTGTGGGAAACAGGCCTGATGGTGGCAGCTGCTTTGCTTTGCCATCTGAGTCTGGTCTGGAGGTCTCATAGCACCCCCGGGGTGCTCGCGGGGGAGGGGGGGCAAGGGGAGGAGGACTCGGGGAAGGGGGCCCAGGACTACGCATATGCCGGCCCCTTTTGTCAGGACGATCTCCCTAAATTGCATGATGATCACATTCTGGAGATATTGTTCAAACTGAACCCCAGAGCAAACTTGATCATTTCTTCTTTTTTCTTTTAGGAAATTAAAGTTGTAAGCGAAAGAAGACCGGTAGATGTGGCTCACACGTCTACCTTAAACAGAGGTAACTCGGGGCGGCAACAGCTCCGAGGGACAGCCACGTCCTCAGAAAGCCAACCATGGACTTCACCTGGTAATAAACGCTGATTCACGGGCCCCCTGCATAGGAAACCACGCCGAAGTGCAAGCAGAGGCAGCAAACCAATGAAGAGGCTCTAGAGCTCATACTGTGGTGTCCATCCTCCAGGCCACGCCTGTGGCACTCAGACACGCGAGGCCTCATCACTGGCTTGAGAGCTGGAAAAACAACCTCCTTCAGCCCTTTCCAGAGTCATTCTTCCATGCAGCGGCGACAATTCCTGCCAGAACCCTATGTACTTACACTTGCCCTACGTGAGACAAAGCTACGTGGAGGTTTCAGTCACCATATTGATCGCCTTCCCTTTAATTTGGAGGAAGTTGTTGCTTTCCCAGCCTAGCACTGCCCGTAGCCACACCGAATACAATCACAACAGAGCGTGAAATAGCCAGGCAGCAGCCGGAAACAGTAAACATTTCCAAACAACTTATGTCAAGAAAACAGGAAACTGAGACTGTCAGTGAAGACACTATTTGGATGTTTGAGTAAATGTTTTTTCTTGGCCAACAATTCTGCCAAAGAACCAACCGCAGGTGGAGAGGACTCTGCATGTGGGGCCGGGCCTGGGAGTTGGGCTAGACCAGTGCAGGCACAAAGCTGCCCTGAGCAGTACCTTCTGCTGTGGCGACAGGGACAAGAGAGGAGGTTCTAGTCAGTAGCTAGGACACCCCGGGTCGAAGGAGACGTTTAGAAACAGCCTGGGAGGCAGTGCTTGCAGCACATTCAGTGCCCATGAGGAATGGACCTTCTGGGGAAGAGTAGGTGCAGGAGGGACAAAACAGATCACATTATTTTTGTCTTTCCAAAAGAATGAAATAAGATTCTCCCAACATCTTGCAATTGTAGGTGATGTAATATCTGAAGTTCCCTTGACATGTTTAAGTGCTTAAGTCATTAAGAGCCATCGTTTCTTTATCATGACCCAAGGGAAAATTATGCACAAAAGCTAGATGTTTCCGTGCAGCTACCACAGAGGACTGGGGTCATCCTGTCTATGTCAACTTTTCATGATGGACACCCCGCCGGTTCCCTTGGGAGGGAACCTGCATGGATCACTAAGGAAACAGACAGGAGACGTTGGCTCGGGTGCAGCGCGGTCATTCTCCACATGGAAATACAATTACAGAGAGGAAGAGGGGAAAACGAGCCACAGCAAGGACACACACACAGACACATGTACACACAAGTAAATCATGTAGGTACATATGTATAGTATATGTATACTCTCAACCTGATGCTCTGCAGGGTCTCCCTGTGCCTCGCAGAGTCCCTGACACACTGTATGCTCAGCGTCTGTCTTCTGCCTGATGCCTGTCATGAGCACAGAACCCCACACTACAGGGGACAGAGCGGTAGGTACGTTCACCACAAAGATGAATGTACAATTCCAATACTGAACAATCTGATGACTCCAATAGGTCACAAAAGAAAAAACACCGAATTTGTGCCCATCAGACGCTTAGAGCGAGTGCACGGCTGGAGGCGCACACTCTCCCATCACCCAGCCCGGAGACGGACTAAGGATGTCTGAACAGGGACAAATACAGGTTGTGCTAGGCTGGATTCTGCTGCACAGGTAAGGTTTGCTGTACTACAACTCTTCTTTATAATAAAAGTAATCCATGTGCATGGTAAAACAGTCGACCAGCAGAGAAAAGCTGACACCTTTGCTTGCTTCTGGTTTTATTCTGTGAGCCCTTCAGCCATCACTCTAAGTAACACACGTGTTTCTAGATGTGTCAACGTTAGAGGGTACCTAAAGATCTCTGATATGAAGGATGCGAGATAAGGTATTTAACATACCACCACCTCCCTTCTTACAATTTTATTAGTCTTATCATTACTTTTACTGCCTCCAGTGAGTATTTAGAACTTTCAATACATGCAATCATCCATTTCTTGATTAATCAACTTCCAACAGTATCTTTCCTCTGAAACTACGCACCATGAGGAAATTCCCCCACCCATTATCGCCCGTCTTCCCTCCCTCCATCACCTACAACTGCACAGCTGTCCCTTCCATCTACATAGCCGAGATTTAAAACACTTATATTCTGTTCACTGATTATTAATGAGGCATCCTTGTTCATCTTAACTTAATTGATAACTTAACTTTTAGACTTTCCTAGAGGTCAATTAGAAAAATCATAGACCAGTAACAGAAGTTTAAATACTGCAACAATATAAACATTAGTCAGTGAAGAAAGGGGACTGGGCCTGTTGAGAAGGGGAAGCCATTGAGTCTGAGTGAAGGCCAGCGCGCCCTGCACTGAGGCCTCAGGGCGTCTCATTCTTAATGCCATCATGCCACAGCCTAATCGGTCTCAGTCTCCCCTTTTCCTTAAGAAAATATTCAACAGAACATGCGTTTAATGTCCATAAAATGCATACCTACAGTTTTTAAAAATTAAAATGAGCTAACTGTGAAGAAGACACTGCCAAGAAACAACCCCAGAGGCTCTAAGTTCCTGTCCTGCCCAGAGAAATTTCGTGCTAATCATTCTCTTCCCTTGTTGATAGTTTTTACCACCCATGCGTTTATTAGTAAATAAATTATTCTTTGGTGTTCCTGATTTTGAAATTTGCGTGAATGGAATCATACTGTATGCATTCCTGAGACTTCCTTCTGTCACTCACGACCATGATGTTTAGATCCAGCCACCATGGTCACGGAGCTGTCATTTGTTCACTGCTGTGCATCCTATAAAAAAACCTACCAGAATTTTCTCATTCATTCTACTGGTGGACATTTAGGTTTTTCCATATGATTGACACAGTTACAAATGTTCATGAACACCCTTCCTCACGTACATGTTGGGAGTGTGGGCCACAGGCTCTCACATGTCCAACCTTACCAGGGAATGCTGGACTGCTTCCAAGTTAACTTATGGTCAAACATTAAAGAATGTTTTTTTCTTTTAATAATATAAAGTGAAATTTCAGTGTAGCGTTTGCATTTCTTTGAGTACCAATGTGGAAGAGATATTTGTGCTTGCTCTTTTGTGACATTCCTTCTCATTTCTCAAAAACAAACAAACAAACAAAAAAACCCCAGCCTAAGTGCCCATCAGCAGATGAGTGGATTAAAAAAACTGTGGGACATCTACACAATGGAATACTACTGTAGACAAGAAGGATCTTTTACCATTTGCAACAACATGGATGGCGCTGGAGAGCATTTTGTTAAGCAAAATAAGCCAGTCAGAGAAAGACAAATATCACATGATCTCACTCATATGTGGGCATAATTTGATGAACAAGAATAGATCCAGAGACAAATGGTGGGCAGGGGCAGGGAGTTAGAGAGCAACTTGAATGCATGCATATCAGCATAACCGATGGACACAGGCACTGCGGCAGTGGGGACTTGCCCGGGATAGGAATGGCTGGGGGCGGGGGGTCAATTGGGAAAAAGGAGACATATGTAAAACTTTAGACAATAAAAAAATTATTAAAAAATTTTTTATAATTTTTTTTTAGCTCATAGAAGCACTTCATTGTCTTGCTAGAAGTCTTCTGTCACTGTCTCTCTGTCTCTCTCACACACACCCTGTAGTAACTTTTCCCAGGGTGAATCTTTTACTCTTTTTCTGGTATCTGTGCATGATTTAAGTTCTCAATTTTAATTTACTTGAATATATCAATATTTTCCTACATTTGATATTTTTGTTGTGTTTGTATTTAAGAAGTACACCAAAATATGTCCTATATTGTCTTCGGAAAATGTGTAACTAAACTGTTCACATTTAGATCTTCTACAAATACCAGACGTTTTTTATATGGCATAGGTAATTTCATTTTTCTCGTAGCTAACCAATTATTCTGGTACTATCTGTTAAGAAGCTCATCCTTTGCCAATGGTCTCTGTTATCAGCTCTGTCATGAATCTAATTTTTACGTATTTGTGGGCCTGTTTCTCAGTCTCATATTATCTTCCATTGCTCAATCTGTCTATTACTGTCTGTATTACTTAGCTAAAAACATTTATATATTTTTAATATGGGCAAGGCAAGGCTCCTACCTTGTTGTTCTTTAGGAGTGTCTGAGCTATTTTTGGGCCTTTGTTCTATCAAAGAAATTTGAGAATCACCTTGTCAATTTCCAGATACACAAAAGTGAAGTTATAATTGCACTGTTTCCTATAGCTGTTGAGAAAGAAGTCAACTGGAAGTTTAATTGCTGCTTCTTTGAAGGTATTAAAGGGCAGTTTAAGAATTCTTTCCTTATCTATGTGGTTTGAAGATGAACTATAATATGTCTAGTGTGGCCTTTTATTTTTACTGCTTAATATGCATTGGGTTTCTAGAATTTGTGGGTTAGTATATTCAATTCTAATTTTTTTCAGCCCTTATCTTCTTTATATTTCCTCTGTTTCCTCATCTCTTTCTGAAATCCTACTTAAATATGTGCTAGACTTTGTCCGTTTCCTTTTTCTAAGTATACTTTTTTTTTTTTTTTAGAAAGAGAGAGAGAGAGAAACCTCAATCAGTATGCATTCCAATCAGGGATGGAACCCACAAACTAGGCACATACCCTTACCAGTGTGGTGCATGGGATAACACTCAACCAACTGAATCACACCAGCCAGGGAATATCCCAAACATTTCTTAATTTCCATTTCATATTTTCCATTTTCTCTAGGCTGCATTCTAGACAATTACTTAAGTTCAATTTCCCAGTACATTAATGTTTTTAGCTGTATCTAATCTGCTGTTCAACCTGAAAGAGGAAATTTTCATTTGTTATTATTTTTTCATTTCTAGAGGTCTAATTAGTACTTCTTCAAATCTTCTTGTTCTTAACCACATTCTCAAACGTCTCAATTCTGGAAATTGAAGCAAGCACTCTTATTTTATATTCGGGCAGGGTAATCCTGATGTCTGAAGCCCTTATGGGTCTGTCTGATTCTCTGCGTCTGCTGTTCTCCTTAGTCTTGCTCATGGTCTCTTGCTTCACTGTATACAGTGTTTGTGATATGGAGTAACTCCTTTCCCTTGGAATTATGTTTCTATTATTACTTACTCTTCTCCCTTTTGTTTTCTTTTTCTGGTATTCCTATTAGCTGGATTTTGACCTTTCCACCCCAATTAATCT
Organism: Murina feae; assembly: GCA_004026665.1. Taxonomy (NCBI): domain Eukaryota; kingdom Metazoa; phylum Chordata; class Mammalia; order Chiroptera; family Vespertilionidae; genus Murina; species Murina feae. Next base: position 7,923 of record PVJC01008767.1, on the reverse strand, counting down.
TCCATGTATCTTAACTTCCTTTCAAATTTCCATCTGTCTTTTGCTTTATGTTCAGAAAAAAATGTTTTCAACTTTATATTACAAATTATAGACTCTGCTATTACCAATCATTTCTATTAATTTTTGTGAACCATATTTTTAATTCTCAAGGGCTCTTTTGTTCTGTAATTGCTTCTTTTTCACACTAATCTGTTTTCTCCTTTTATTTGATACAATAATTTCAAATGTTTCTGAAGGCTGTAATGATACATTTTTTTCTCCTGTTTCTTGAATTAAGTGGATTTCCTCTGGAGTCAGTCCTCTTTGGTACTTAGTGGTGACACATTCATGTTTTGAATGATAGCAGGTTGGTTGACAAAGGTAACTGATGTGGGTTTCCTGTAGTAGTACATGGATCCATTTCCCTAACACACATCTCCCTGGTAGGATATGCTGCTTTGAGCTCTTTGTAAATGGGAGGGTATGTTAACTGGAGACTTTATTCAGGGTTAGGAGAAGAGAGACCTCAGGACAAGCTGGGAACCCTGATCCTCTCATCACACTCCACACCAAGAAAGAAGTCCTTTACTCCAGGTGTGCAGCATTTTTGTTTATTTCCATTTCAAAAAATAAAAATTTTTCAAAGCTTCCACCACTCACATATGCCTTTTTTTTAAAAGTCTGGTATTACCTCAGAATCTATACCGCTTCTCTTAGGTATCAGCTCCCAACTAGGGCTTCTGGTCAACTCTTTGTTTCTTAGCAAACGTTACCGGGTTATTTGGTATTTTGTTGTTTTGTTTTGCTTGTTTTTTTTTTTTTTTGTTTTTTTTTTTTTTCAGGGGAGGGAATCCAGATGGAAAGCTCTGTGTGAAAACCAGCTAAGATGGGGGTGGAGGGGCTATAGGTGGAAGAATGACCCAGGTCCCTACCACTCTCTGTGCCATGCCTGTTCCCTGTGAGACTGAGCAGAAATCTGGGATCTGTCTTGGAGTCCCAAGGACATTCCCACCACCACTAGAGCTGGTTCCTGTTTGTTTCATTATGACCTTCCTTGCCCAGAATTACTTAAGAGGGTCCTGTTTACTCTCTGTTTTCCAGAAACTCAACTGAATTTCTGGTTTGTTGATGCACCCCTTCCCGTCCTCAGCACTATTACAGATGTATGTCCATTGTGACAAAGTTCTGGTTATTTAAACAGAGACTGTGGAGGGAGGGGGAGCGCTCATGCTCAGTCTGCCTCTTGAACAGGCACCTCCAGACTTTAATAAAATGTAGACATACGTCACCTCTCTTAATATTTAAGTTTCTCAAAGCTTAATAAGCTTTTATTTTCTAAAATTAAATTAAATTAACCAGCAATTTAGCAAACTGACTAAAGTATCTTTTAAAAGATCTGGCTTAGAAATAATTCTCTGTTCAATTAACATCCTCTTTTCTCTTAGTATCTATATCATACAACATCTCCAATTTCAAAAAGGAAAAGCAGCACTGACCTGAAGTGGTGACGGTTAGCTCATCAATCCACACACACACATTTCGTGTTTGGTTTCTCTAAAGCTCAGTGCTTTTTATTTTCTGCCTATTTACTAAAGTCACGGCTCCAAACACTGTAAGGATTCCAAACCACATACAAGCAGCAGCAGACACATGCTGGTGAGACCAGCTCTCCTAAAGCTTCAATGGGCTAGAATCCAGGTGAATGCTCCGATTTTTAAACAGTGATATTATTTGTATATAGATGTGCTTGGCTTTAGGAGAGAATTTATTTAAAAAAAAAAATAAAAAAATAATCTCCCTACCCCCAGAAAAGGAAAAGCCAATCAGAGATTTCCATGGGCGATGGAATGCCGGAGGGTTTCATATCACACATGGCAGGTGCCACCTCACATTCGACCGACGAGGGTCTGCTTTTTCATAAGCCAAACACAGCTTTAGTTGGTCATTGTCAGGGCATGCTGAAACAACATGCCAGATGCACACAAAACCCACAGAATACAGTTACGGACAATAAGTCATAACTGAACCATCAGAAGCAACCTTTTTTGGGGTCAAGATAAGGGGATGGAAAGTCTGTTGTCTTTGGAGCAGACATCCCTGCATTCAAATCCTCGTTGTTTTCACTAAAAACAAGGTTGGTTATTAACCTCAGAATCTCATTCCATCACGTGCACAATGGATACATCAGGCCTATCTCATCCAGGCACTGTCAGGACTGAGGGAAGGAGCACGCACCCAGGCGCGAGCACATGGAAGGGACTCAATACTTCCTTCCTCGGCTCTTTATATCAACAACTCCGAGCTGAGAGAAAGGTACTTTTATTCACCTACTGTCTCCTCCCTCTGCCCTGAACTGTTTAAATTCAAACGGAAAGACACGCTGAGGAAAGAAACAGCACTTGTTCTGTATACTCTGGTCTTTGGCACATGGTGCTGACGCCTGCACACCTCATGGACTTAACCATGCGTTTCTCCTGATTCCTTTTCTTACTACTGGATTTATGATGTTCTTTAGGTTTCAAGTCCCTTGGCATTTCTCCTCTTTGCTGGTATGTGCTCACAGCAAATTCCAGCCGAGGGTGAGGTGATTAAGTGATATTGCCTATGCATCATTATGTCACCATCGCCCCACCCTGACCTTTCTCCTGCTGTGCAGGAGATGCTGGGCCTCCTGACACATGTCTCGCATGTCTTTTCTCCTCAGCCCTTCTTCTGCCCTCGCAGATGCTCAGTGAGTGAGCCTCAGTTCCAAAGACACAGCTGCTTGCTCAGAGTGATTTTCATGTTCAAACATGGCTTTGCAATTGGCAAGAGGTACCCTCAGCTGACTGGCTGGTCATCGATGGAACAAAGGCCAGTCTTTGTGGACGTTGTTCGTGATATGAATGAGACAGCGCGCATTTTCAATGCTCAAGAAAACATTAACAATTAGTAGTGCCAGGGAAGAGAAGGAAAACAGTACTTCATGGGATGGTAACATCCTCTCTTGGACAACAAAGCCGTGACATTGGATTCAATAAGGAATTCATTCCTAGACACTTCAGTCTGTCTGTCTCTGAGAGAGGGCATGGTTTCCTCATGGATTCTAAGGCCGTTAATCTTGAGGTCTTCTGATTGGTTCTCTTTGCCCATCCTTTTTCTTTCAATTTAGATAACTAATTAGGCCCTCAAACTACGGCCCGCGGACTACTTGCGGCCCGCCGAGGACATTTATCCTGCTGCTGGGTGTTTTTGCCGCCTTGTTTTTTCACTTCAAAATAAGATATGTGCAGTGTGCATAGGAATTTGTTCATAGTGTTTTTTTTTAAAACTATAGTCCAGCCCTCCAAAGGTCTGAGGGACAGTGAACTGGCCCCGTTTAAAAAGTTTGAGGACCCCTGAATTAGTGTTTTTTAAAAAATGTTTCCCCTCCACATATACCAGAAACCAGCTATAACAAAGAATAACATTCCTTCAACCTATGATTGTTTTGATAACCACCATTTATGTTTTGGCCTCCTCCCCTTGAAAAAAGACAGAGAGGCTCTCAAGGCCACATGAACTTCATGCACTTGGAACACACTTGAACAATTGGCCCTCCTTTTCCCATTTGATTTTGTTTATAGTGAAATTCTTTCACAACTACTGTATATTACATACATCCTCCCTACTCACCCTTCAACAGCCCCCCCCTCCACCACCACCACATTCACATTCACAAAGCTATAGAGAGAAGCCTTTCTTACTTGGATTATTGTGTCCAGAGGAAACGAGCTGAGAGTCCTAAAAGAACAAGAAATATCAATTAACTTTCTCACTTTAACTTTTAAAACCTAAATTGAATGTGAGATATATTCCTGGTCAATTTCTACCAGCTACTGTAATGAAAAACATTTGCATAAACATGCTCGTTAAAAAGTTCTGGCACAATAGTTCACAATCACTTCTCTTTTGTATTGTAGACTTTTTGTTTTGTTTATTGAGTGAAATTCACATAACACGAAATTAGCCTTTTAAAGCGAACAATTCAGTGGCACTTAGTACATTCACAATGTTGTACAGCCACCAACTCTCTTTAGTTGCAAAATATTTCCATCATTTCACAATAAAGCTCCACAGCATTAAGTAGTGTCCCCGCAGTCGCCCCTCTCCTCAGCCCCTGGCCACCCCATCAGCATCCTGGCTCCATGACTTTATCTGTTCTGGATATTTCACAGCAGTGGAATCATGCACTATGTGACCTTTTGCGCCTGGCTTCTTTCATGTCACCTGTTGTGGAGAGTCATCCACGTGGCAGCTTGTATCAGTAAGTCATTCCGTTTTGTGGCTGAATCACGTGCCATGTGTGTATACACAACTGTTTTTATTAACAGGCCCATTCATCCGTTAATGCACATCTGGGCTGTTCCCACCTTCTGGCTATTGCCAGTAGTGCTGCCATAAACACACATGCATGTGTACTTGTTTGAGTCCCTGCTTTCAGTCCTGTTGGGGATACACCTAAGAGGAGAGCTGCAGGTTCATGTGGCAATTCTATGACAAGCAGGACTGCCAAACTGTTTCCACAGTGGCTGAGTCATTTTGCATTCCTACTAGCAATGTCTGAAGGTTCCAATTTCTCCACATCCTCACCAACACTTGTTTTCTGTTTTTAATTTTTATAAAATGTATGATAGCCATCCTACGGGATGTGCAGTGGTTGCTCACGTGGTTCGGATTTGTAGTTCCCTAATGACTAACGACGTCGAGTTTCTTTTCTTTTTTCAACTATGGCTCGTTTTTAAAAACAACAACAACAAAGCAGCTTTACTGAGGCATAAACAATACAACACGAGTTGCACATAAAGTACACAATGTCATGATAAATAGCATTAAAGGGCTGCTACTATTATCATCCTCAAGGACTGTTCCATTTTATTAAGTAACACTATTTAAACAAAGAAGAGTAACACCTGCTCACTGAAGAAAATTTAGAGAAACAGGAAAGTATACAAAATTTGTCTACAATCCCGAATCAGGTCATTTCAGAGGTTAAGCTGCTCCTTTTAGTCCACCAGTGTGATTCACGTGTGCCACCTGGCAGTCACATGCACAAAGGCGACACACTTCTGGTTTCTAAGAAGAATACTTTCTGATGGGAATTTCTCCTTCTCCATCTTTAAATCCTGAATTCCCAAAACCTAAACTCTTGTCTGGTACGTGGGAGTCCTAAAGCTTCTTCATAGGAGCTCTATTTAGCTGAGAAGTCAAGTTGGTACAAATTCTTTTGCTGAGGACAGAAATCACCAAGCTCCCCAGTGTCTGAGGAAGTCATCCCATGGAGTGCTTAGCAAATACCATGTCCCACCGAGTGTAAGGTGCCATCAAAAGTGCAGGAGGCTGCCCGATCTCAGGGACCGCTGGCAAAGAAAACTGCTGCCAATTAACTGCAAGATGCCACCAGCTGTAAAACACACCGACTTGTAGGGAACTTACAATGATGACCTACATCAGCAAGTCCAGTCGTCCTTAGCATCACTTCAAAACTGAGTTTTGGAACCCCCTGACGACTGGGCCACTCATACCTCTCCTTGTCTGTCTATGAACCCATTGTTAGAACTTTACAAAAGGCAAGAAATGCAAAACTATCTTCTCTTGTTCTCTGATGCCCTCCCCCAATACACAGTGAGCTAATTCCTAGAGGAAAAAGAACCATCTGATTTGGTTTCATCGCCTTCCACCCCATTAGTCACTTTCTTCTGAATCGTATTCTATAAAGCCTCACGTAGTTAAAACAATGTAATTTACAATGAATTTCAATGTTTGATTTGAGGTAATGCAAACATGTTGTGGTGGTTTTTGAGGCATCCTAGCAACCCCCGGGGGGAGAGAACTTGCCACTGTCCTCACCCCCGGCTTCTGTTCTCCTTCTGGGCACCCAGAGGAGGCAAGCACACTGGCATTTCTGTAAGGATGCCGGCGTTCCACTGCGCAAAGCTTCACAAATCTGTCAGCAGGACAGTTTCAGGCCAGGGCTGATCCCTGGACTCAGCACCCATTGCTCTGTGACATGTCTGTGAAATGCCATTCAGTTTGCCCGTATGCCTTCAGAGGATGGGGAAATTCTACAATTTTCAGTTCTTTATTTGCCTTTCACAACTTTTGAGGCTGCTGCAGTAATGAAGGGAAAAGGGCAAAGCAAATTCTTCCCCCACTTTTGTTGAAATACCTGCTAATGGCAGCCAACTTAAAGAAGTCACGTATTCTTCTCTTTACCCAATTCAATTCCTCTTGAGATTTGAAGAATGAGGTAGACATGCCTGGTAGCATTTGTCCAGGAAACAGTGGCTCCAGATGAAGTGTTCAGAGAACAGAAGAAATACCCACATTTGGTAACAACGGACCTTACTATACGTTACATCCTTCAATACCTGGACAAATTGGGGAAATTCTCGGAAGTATTTAGCTAATTAATTTAGTGGTGCTGCCAACTCAGATGCACAGTTAAATCAACTTTCCTGGTGAGATCAAGTCGCCCCTTTAATCTTAATAAGGGCGTAATTTAATTATTTGTCACTCATTTAGGAGATTTTGCCTCTCCAATTTTATGAACAATTCTAGCTCTTTCATGCTGGCAATACAGTGATCATCTCGAATGTTAATAAACTATCTAATTAAGGAAATGCAAGCCTCTAGCTGACAGAACACTAGGTGAGATACAGGTTGGAAGAGGTACAGTGGTACAGTGTGTGTCAAAATTAATGAGTCTTTGCAGTAGGCAAAACAAGCTCCCCCCAAAGATGTCTGTATCCTCATTCCCTGATCCTGTGAGCATGTTCCTTCTCACAGCAAAGGGGGCTTTGCAGCTGGGATTACATGATGAGTGTGGGATGGGAGATTGTTCTGGATTACCTCAATAGCCCCAATCTGATATTCCCTGGCCTGGCAGCCCCACCCTGCTGTTTCCTCTCTGTCATTTGCTGTTCCGTGCCCATTGGCTCTGCCCTGGCCTCACTGGCCCTGCGGTGCCTCTGAGATCCAGTTATGCTCCTGCCTCGGAGGCCTTCCCCCTTTTCTTCCATCTCCGTGGAACTCTCTGCCCCTCGTCTGCATGACTGCTCCCTCACCTGCTTCAGGCAGTCGCTCAAACGCCGCCTCCTCAGAAAGGTCTTTCTTAAGCTCTCTATTGAAAAGTCACCCACTCCTAGTCGCCATCAGCATTCACCTCTGCCTTGCTATGCTTTCTATTGTCCCCTACTAGAAAAATGTAAGCTCACCAAAAATCTACCAGAGCCGGAAGGAATTCAGTAAGCAGATATGTAAAATCCAGTGAATTTCCTTCACACCACTGAGGACTAATGAAAACTTTTAAAAAAAGCTCATTTAAATATAAAAGTAAGCAAATATTGTTAAATATCTGAGAATAAACCACAGAACCAATGTGAACATTGTTTACCAAACAATGAACAAAATGTTTACCAAAGAACATGCAATAGGATATGAAAAAAAGTGAAGAGATATTCCAAATTCTTGGGACAGGAAGATGATATTGTCAAATGGATATACTTTCTTAAATGAAGTTATAAACCAAACAAAATTCCAAGAGGATTTTTTTTTTAAGGAAAAACAGGTCATCAAGATGATTCTTAAATTGATCTGGAAGAAAAAAATGTACAATAGGCAGAACTTTTGGATAATAAAAAAGGATACTGGCCTGACCACATGTATCTAAACTAATAAAAGCGAAATATTAAAATTAACCGTTTCTCCGAGACACGGTAAGCCATGCCCACCAGCCAATCAGAGAGGCTGTATGCAAATTAGCCCAGCCAACATGGCGGCCGCCACTCACGGACCTGAGTAAACAGCCCTTTCCATTGCGGCAGGAGCGAAAGTGAAGCTGAGCCCTTCAGCTCAGCTCCGATTAAACTGCCTCTAGCGAAACACAGCTTTTTGAAACATTGTAACAATCATAGAATCCTCCGG
>PVJC01008766.1:5355-47682 GCA_004026665.1 Murina feae | reverse complement strand
TTGCTGTGTGATTCTGGGAAAACTCCTTTCCCTCTCTGGTCCTGAAGAGAGAGAGAGATCCAATGTGTCCATGAATCTGACCCCCAGCAGAGGGGAGGCACTCCCTTTAGTCTTTCCAGAGCTCCAACTTCCCCAAACTTCCTGAGCAAGGCCTGGGGCTGCCCTTAAACCCAGGTGGGAATTAGGTGCTAAGACAGAGGGGAGACCTGTACAGCCCAACAGACTTGAACTGTGGTCTCCAAGATTCTGGGCCGGGCCCAGGGCTGAGGAGCTGGGGAAGCACACACAGCCTTCCCCTCTGCTCCCACCATCACCACCATTCATGGAGCACTGACTCCATGTGCCAGGCACTGTGCTGTTTCAGACTCATGCCCTGCTCTAGGGGGTGACAGGTGCATGTGTGCCAATGGTCCTCGGGGCTCCAGCCCGCCAGTGAGGAGACCACGTGGCACAGCCTCCAGCCCTCCCCATGCATCCCTGCAGGCCCAGCCCCACCCGGAGTCCCCCGAGTTGTTTCCGAGGGCTCAGGGTCGGCTCTCTCCCTGCCTCACAACGAGGCTCCAGCTGCTATCGCAGTGACACTGGAGCACAGAAGCCCGTGCAGGCTCTTCAGCTTCTGGCTCCACCCGCTCTCTCCTCAGGCACTAAAAGTCGGCCCTTCAAACAGGGCAGGGCAGACGCGGTCCCAGCCCAGCACTCCAGATTCCACCCTACCCCCAACCCACACCTGCCTGCAGAAAGACACACAAGCAACAGCCTTTGCTGCAAACATCCAGAGGACCAGCTCTACAAGCTCTGCTCCCCACGTGGGCCCCCTGGACATGCTGTTACAGAGAGAGCAAACAGCCAACCCAACCGGCAAGAAGAGAAGAAACTAAAAGTGTTCAGGGAGCTGCTAAATGCCATAAATTCGTGCCAGCGGAAGTGCCCCAGGAGGTTAAGGGGAAGACATCACTCTCATCTGGGAAAATCAGGAGCCAGCTTCAGTGGGGGTGGTATCCAGATGCATTTTTTTTTAAAGGGAACAATTTTAAGTGTGGAAAGGGGAGAACAGGCTTTCCCAGAGGAGGAAACAAAATAAGCACAGGCCACAATTATTGAGAAGAATGTAGGGCAGAGTCAGAGGCATTGCCCTTCCCCCGCTTCCCCCCACCGCCCACCCCAGGGTCTAGGCAGACAGGACTATTGGGTCACGGCAGTTCCCCAGGAAGCCCTGGGCCATCAGCCAGGCCATCAGCCAGGCTCCTAGATGAAACCTCTTTGCTGCTCCAACTGCAGGAGAAAGAGGCACTAAGACAAAGCATCTGGAAGGGAATTGGAGGGAAAGAAGGCAAAGGGGCAGGTTGAAGTGGGATTGTGGAGGTCACCCAGTCTGCCAGTCATTCCACATGGGCAATGCCTTTCGGAAACGCCTTGCCCTCTGTCGGGTACCACTAGGAAGGGCCGCTCTGGGATCCCTCACACTGAGGTATTTGTAACTTAGTGTTACGGGAACTTCTGGATATCAACTAGCCTAGAGTTCTTCAAAATATGGCCCACTTTCCTGGGGAGCTTGTAAAATGCAGATTTCTTGGACCTGCCACCAGAAATTCTTATTAACCAGGATCAGTGAATGTTTTGCACTTTCAAGTGCAAATAAGTCCCCTTTATCCTATAGGAAACAAACTTGGAGTCTGGAGTTACCACCAGATTTCCCTGAAGACACACCGTATCAGTTATGTATCGCTGTGTAACAAATCATCTCAAAACTTGAGGCTTACAGCAACCACCATCTGATGATCTCTCACTGTCCTGTGGGTTGACCAGGCTCAGCTTGGCAGCCTGCAGGGCTCACTGGCAGCAGCTCCTGTAGCTGCAGTCAGATGACAGCCGGGGCTGCAACCGCCTGGGGCCTCGACTGAGCTGGAACATCCGAGATGGCTCATTCATATGCCTTGGCGGAAATGGCTGGGAGGCGGGGCTCAGCTCCGGTGCTGGGATGGCTGGGCCTCCATCTCCATGTAGTTTTGGGCCTCTCCCTTTATGTGGCCTCTCCACCAGTCTCTAGAGCAGGGTATAGGAATGGACTGGTCTCTAGATTAGGGTATAAAAGTGAACTTCTAATGTGGCTTAGAGCTCCCAAAAGCAGAGGCTGCCAAGCCTTCTTAAGGCTTAATTCTGGAAATGGCACAGCGTCCCTTCTCTCTCATTCTGGTGGCTAAAGCAAGTTGCAGGGCAAGCTCGACTCAATGAGGAGGAGATGATGCAAGATCATAAATGGTGAGAGGCATGACTAATTGGGGGGCATCTCTGAAGACTAGCTTACCCCCACCAAAATCTGGTGCACAGGCTTGCCTAGAACTCAGCCCAGGGCTATTTCTACTATTCTCCTTCCCACCTGTACCGACTTCCTGAAGGCAGAGACTGACAGCAGGAGAGACCAGGGAAGAGATGGGCAGGAGGGAAATGACAGGGCTCAGGAGACCTGACAGGTCCTTTCTCTCACCCGGGAGCCTTCTGTCATCTCAGTCTCTTCACAGCTCTTTTACATAAACCCAAGTCCCCGTAAGACCCAGCCCAGGCGACCCAGATCCATCCTGTAGGGTGCTCTGGACCTCAAGCTCCAGGGAATCCCTGACCCCGCCTCCCGCCTCTCGCCTCCCGCCCTCAGAACTGGCCTGTGCCGCTATCTGTGCCTCATCTCCTGCTGGGGTACCGGGCCCTGTGATGACCGTGGCCAGGGACAGGGCAGAGGGAATCCAGGAATTGATGTCCGGCCAACGTGGGCTCCACCCCAGCTCACCCCTTACATGCTGGGTAAAACACTAGATATGATCCCTGGCCAGAAACCAGCATCTAAAGGGTCAAAGTATGGGTGTTGCTATGGTTATGCCAGGCTGCAGTCACCTCATGGTAGCTTCCCACTTCATAGGCCAGTAGAGGGTTCCTTTTATTACTACTTCCCCAATCTGTTTATACACCAATATTACTATAAAATGTAATACAAACTAATTACAAATCAAATCAATAAAAGGCATCCATAATGTAAGCTCCAATTTTTAGTATGATGAGAGTCAATAGACATAAAATTACTGGGTCAAATGGCTGTGAATAGTTCTAAACGCTTACTCTCAACTTCTGCACCTGCCTGGTGTGGAGGGGCACTGACTGAGGACCACCCTTTATGGAGCAAGGTAATAAGCGAATAAACTACAAGCCAGCAAAGCTAAGCCACCCCCTGGGTCTTCTGACTCCAAAATTGTCTGTGTTCTAAGGGTCTTGACCCAGTCCTCTATGATAGAGTTAAAAAAATAAAAATAGCCCTAACCGGTTTGGCTCATTGGATAGAGCGACGGCCTGGGGGCTGAAGGGTCCCAGGTTCGATTCTGTTCAAGGGCATGTACCTTGGTTGCGGGCGCATCCCCAGTAGGAGGTGTGCAGGAGGCAGCTGATCGATGTTTCTCTCCCATCGATGTTTCTAACTCTCTGTCCCTCTCTGTTCCTCTCTGTAAAAGCTCAATAAAATATATTAAAAAAAATAAAAACAAAAAGTCCCAGAGGCCCAAAAGGGAAAGCACCAGGCCCCAAGTCACACAGTAGTCACCCAGTGGTCAAGTGGAGACTGGGACCAGACGTCTACCCTCCTGCCTAGAGCTATTCCCCAGATACCCTATCCAAAGCGTCCAGGGCCCTGGATGCACAACGACTGAATCATGTGGGCATGTGGGGGAGGTATTTTTGACAGGAGGTGGCTGCTGGCCTCCCCCGCATCCTCCAGCAACGCCTGGTCTGCTGCCTGGCACCCTCCCTGCCCTCTGAGACTGCGGGGGCTGCACTGGCTGGTTCCGATTAATCAACTGGCCTCCTTGCTGTTCCAAAAATAAATATGCCAGAGAAGGGGGCACCAACTGAATGAGCAGCCACATTCTCCGCCTCCACCTCCAACTCCTCCCTCTAGCTGCACACTGAGCTGCCCATGGATCCAGCCCCCACCCCACCACCCTCCCGAAACAGCCATCTCCCCTCCAGCTTCTGAAAGCGGATTAAGAAATGAAGTCAGCGTGTGCTTCTGATACACTGACCTAGAGCTGCCTGAGCCGGGTCTTATAAATACCTCCCCAAACTAGCACGCTATCTCCATGCTTAATCCCAGTGAGGGGAACAGCTGCCTCCTCCCAGCACAGCCCATCCCTCCGAGGGCACATTTTCTGATGCGCAGATCAGTTGCCCCATGCATAGTGCCCAAGGGCAATCACTGAAAATACAAATGTCAGCACCAATGGCCTCTGCAATAAAATGAATGATAATTAAAAGACACAACAGAGAGATCCTTGGGGTAGGATTATTAGTGAAAGTAGGAAATGAGGGAAAAGAGGACCCATGCATTTTATCAGTGCAGGCAGAGGTCAGTGTGTGCGTGCATGTACACACACATGCAATTATGGCTAGGTAAGCTGAAGAAGTGCACTTGTGATCTGGGGTGTTAACAGATCCCCTTATATATATCTTCAGAGGAACTTCAGAGCAACTGAACAAATAATTACCATCACTAGCACCTACCACACGCCAGGTGTTGTGCTAAACACTGGCCAAGAGGCGGTGTGCCTAGCGCAGAGTGGATGTTGAATAAATACTTGTTGAGTTGAATGGATGGACGGAAAATTATTTCTATTCCTCATAACAAGGTTGTGAGAAGTATCAAACCCATTTTAAGATGAGAAAATGAAGTTCAAAGAGGTTAGGTTGCCCAAGTCATTCATCAGATCAGCAGCTACACTGGTGTGTGGGCACATCAGATTGGGGACCCGTGTCTCCTGTTGAAAGCACGCTGTGCCAACCACCAGCAGCTAACAGCTCCTCATCAGCGTTCTGTGCCAGGCAGTGTTCGGTATTTACATCTTGTAACGTACTGAATCCTCCAATACGTTTCGTAAGCCTAGGAAAATGAGACACAGAAAGGCTACTCCACTTGCTGAAAGTCACAGAGCCACAGGAGCAGAGCAGGACTCAGACCTTAGCAGTGTGACTTCATCAGTCAAGGCTCTTCCCACACTGTGGCCTCTTAGAGGCCAGACACAAACAATCAAACGTGTCCAGTGGGGTAAGTGAACAAGTCGGGCTGGGCGGCAGGGGGCCTGGGGCATTGCTGACTGCTGGGGCAGGGTAGGGAGCTGAGAAGAAGGGCCTGGGGCGCTGCCTTGACAGGTCTTTCCTGATAAGGACCAGACCTCAGAGGGGCAGACACCCTCCCCAACAGCAGCATGGACCCTGGGGTCTGACCCTGGCTGGGGCAGTGTGAAGTGCTCAGATTAGAATCAGATGCCTAGATTCTGGGCCCTGCCTCCTCTGGCCTGTCTGTCCCCTGGGAGGTGAGAGGCAGGTCTGGGTAATCTGTGAGTGGGGAGGCGCCCTCCTAAGGATCAGCCACAAGAAGCAGGAGAGGCCACAGGTGCTCAGTGGGAGAGGGAAAGAAGGAGGGAGGGCTGGTGGGGACGCAGGCAGGGAGGCACGTCTCTGCCCAAATGCCTCCCTCTGCTGGCAAAGTTCCTAGGACTTTGGCATGCTCCAGCGGCCAGCCTGGCACTAAGAGGCATGGGGCATGGGCTGGGCATTGGCCATAGTGGAGGAGGGGCAGGCAGCAGGTTCCTGGGCCCATGAGTTTGGATGACCCTCGATAGCCATGGTGGGAGAACCCAGGGCAAGGCTAGAATGGTCCCTCAGGCCTCTACTCCCCAGCTCCTTGGTTTGAAAGCTCCCTTAAGGAGCAGCAACTGGATTTTTGGCCCATATAAACCAGATACAGATGCCAGCACTTCCCATCCACTCTTCAAAGCCATGAGACATTCTCCAACCAACTTGGGTTTTCTTTTCCAAATATCCAGCACACCACTTTTCCATCTCTGCCTCCAAACCCCACGGCCCCCCAAATTCCCAGCCAGCCACCGCCTCCTGGAAGCCCTCCAGGAAGAAGTGCCATCCTTCTAGGAGGTGAGGACCACATGCATGTTCTTCCCCTTCTATCCAGGGGGCTTCATGAGGCAGAGAGGGCCCGGGGGGGAAATTTACGGGAGGGTTGGGGCAGGCCCTTCTGATTCCCTAGTCAGCTTCTCCAGATCGAACTGCTGCCTGAAATCTCACCCTCTCCACTCTGCTCCCCGCTCACACGCCTCCACACGTGGAGCCTCAGCCAGAGCTGTCCCTGGGGACCCAGAGATCGAAGACATGGTGCAGGAGCCCAGAATCCAGTCATACAAGAAAAACAGGGCTCACCCTTGAACGTACAATAGGGTTATGCCCACTCCCACCCCCCAAAAAAGGTACACTAGAAAGAATAGCACCAAAGCAATAATATTTTTAGTACTAGAGAAATACAAATTGGAGATGATTTTTGTTTTGTTTTTGCTATTCCCTTAATTTTCCACAATGTGGCTATGCTATTTTATAATGAAACTAACTGTAATAACCATTGTGCATAGAGGAGAGAATCCTCCCCCTCCCCCCCCCGCAACAAAAGTGGGGAGCGGGCCCACCCTGGAAAACTGAACTTTGAGCTCAGGCCCCAACAGCCCCCACCAGGGACCCCTCCCATTAATCTGATTAGTCTGTGCCTTCATTCAACCAACTTTATTAAAATGGACTGAGATGGTCACTACCCCATTTCACAGACAAGACAGCTAAAGTTTAGTGACACTAAATGGCATCACATATGAGAAAGCAGCTGGAACAGAGCTTAATGCACAGCGGGGACTCAAGAAAGGCTAGTTAAGTGGCTTAGCTGGAAGCTACCATTTTCTAAGTCCACAGATTATCTTCCCACTTCCCTAATGGGCCTGAGTCACCCGTCAGTAGGCTGTGGGGATCGGGTTCTCTGGGCACCCACGATCCAGCTGCATAGAGGGCCATTGTGGACAATGGGGGCAGGACATCTGAGGCCCCTGCAGGACTAGGTCAAGGAAACAATCTGCCTTCTTCTCAGGTGCTTATCAGCAGTCTTGGCCCCTCTCTGATACCAGACTCCCTTACTAGCCAGAACGGCGTGCCTCACTTTGCCATATGCCAGATCCTAGAATAGCTCCCAGACCTGTGCACCTCTAACTCATCCCCACCCCCCAAACCAGGCGCCAGGTCCTGCCTGGACTCTCCAGCTCGCCCAGCGGCACCCCAACCTGTGTCAGAATGAGCTGCTCCTTGCACAGAGCCTTCCAAGGCTGCTCATCACACGGATATCTGTCCTGCCTCTTCAGCCTCACTCCTGTCATCTAGGCTTGGACTTTGGGAAGCACCCGCATCTCCCTGAGAGCACAAGTGCTCCCACCAGCTCCTCGCTCCCAGCAATCACTGCTCCTTCTGCCCTAAACTCTCTTTCTCAGCCCACAATCCCTCCCTCCACCTGGTGACCTTCAGCTCTCAGCCTAGATAGCTGTCTCTTCCTCCACGAAGCCTTCCCTTCCCCAGGCTGAATTCAATGTCCCCCGGTGGGTGCACACAGCCCCTGCCCTTCCCTTACCCAAGCACCTATCACTGGTACAACTGCCTGCCATGAGCTCTGGGACCACTGGAGCCTTTGCTGCCAACCATCTTATCAGCAGGCAACCCTAAATCTTTCCAGCGTGACTGTGACTGTCCAACTCCCTAGGATCACGAAATAATAGAATTTGAGAGCCATGACTGACCTTGGGCTTGAAGCAAGTCCCTCAGCTCCTCGGGCCTGCTCACCCACCCATATGTGAGGGCTCAAGTCCCCATCAGGACCTGCGGTGTCAGGGGCCCTCCAGGGTGGTCTGTCGCTCACACACCAAAGCTTGAGAAGCGGGTGGGTGCCTTGATTGAGAATCTCCTTCCGGCCCCCACAGGTGGATTTCGAGGACGTGATCGCGGAGCCTGTGGGCACCTACAGCTTCGACGGTGTGTGGAAGGTGAGCTACACCACCTTCACCGTCTCCAAGTACTGGTGCTATCGCCTGCTGTCCACGCTGTTGGGCGTGCCGCTGGCCCTGCTCTGGGGCTTCCTGTTTGCCTGCATCTCCTTCTGCCACATCTGGGCGGTGGTGCCATGTATCAAGAGCTACCTGATCGAGATCCAGTGCATCAGCCACATCTACTCGCTCTGCATCCGCACCTTCTGCAACCCGCTCTTCGCTGCCCTGGGCCAGATGTGCAGCAGCATCAAGGTGTTGCTGCGGAAGGAAGTGTAAAGCCAGGTGAAGCGAGGGGTGTGGCCGGGCAGGGGAGTTAGGCCAGGCTGGCCCCACGGAACTGCTCCACGGGGACTGCTGGCGAGCTCTTGCTCTGTAAGGACTGCTATTTCTCCCCCGGGACGGGAGCACTGAGGCTAGAGAAACCAGAAAGAAAAGAAAGCCCCAGAAGCGCAGTGGCCTTCCACTCTGCCCCCGCCCCTCCACGATGCCCCCGTGACCGGGCACGTGGGAAGATCGTTTGCTAAGAGGCAGCTACTGCAAGTCTTTGCGATCACATGTACTGTAACAGCACAAACCAGCACTCTGTTCCCACCCAGGATCGCCCTGTCCACATGCGCCACCCAGGAAGCCACCAGGGACTGTGGGCATTGGGGGGTGGCTCCAATAAAGGGTTCCGGCTGCATTCAGAGAATGCTGTGTTTTGTGCGTGTCTGTAAGATGTGTGTGTGTTCTGATGAGCTCCTGAGAGAGATTTCGCTGCCGTGAGAAACCAACAGGGGACAAGCTGGTTGGCCCTTTCTCTTGTCCACATCCAACAACCAGGACAGAGTTTGGTTCTATTGGGATTCTTCTTGGTAGCTGGGCATCTGCTCCCCAGTGTTCCTTGGATTAGTTCACACTGACTTCTGTTGCTCCCAGGCCAGGTAGAGGGCAGCAACAGAAGACAATGGCCCTTGGGCGGGAAGGGGTGGGGGTCCTCTCTGGCACCACTGAGGTCAAGGCCTGGGGTCAACCCTCTTGGAACCTTCCCTGTGGCTCCCCAGACACTGAGCCCCAGGCATTGTCAGTTAGCACATGCACACCTTCAGCCCTGAGAGGTGTGATGAGAGTATAAGGTCTAATGTGTGCACGTGTGTCTCACAGTGTAGATAAGCAGCAATCGAAAGGGCATGTCTCACCTCCTCCTCGACCCCCCACCATTAAAACCCAGCGATCTCATATTCTGTAGGGATGCTTTCCCAACTGTGTTGTCTAGAGCTTAGTCCTCAAAAGGAAGGATGGCTTCTGTCGTTAAATTTGTTTGGGAAATGCTATATATTTCTCTTAAAAGGCTTCCAATAGACACTGACACATTAAAAGCTCCGAGAAGTCCTGCAGAAGAGAAATTGGTTAGGACCGTATCCCCAATCCTATTTGACTTTTTAATGCAATATTCATTTAAGTCTCATAAAATTAAGGTACCATAGCACTTTCCAAGTTTTCAAAGGCATCGCCTCATTGGTGCCTGGCCATGAACCAGTGGGTCAATGGGGCAGCGTGGTGGGATGGACCACACATGAACTGGGAGACAGGACACCCGCAGCCTCCTTCTAGTCCTGCCTCTCCTCCTAGTTGCCTTCACTGGCCTCGATTTTGTCATCTACAAAATGATCTCCAACGCCCATCTCAACTCTAAAATTTTACCCATCTTTGTTTTTTATACTATCTTTTGAAATTTTCAAACACAGAGGAAAAGTTGAAAGGGTTTGTGATGAACAACTGTACACTCACCACCGAGGCTCTACAATGAACACTCTCCTACTCCTGTTCTGTCACATCTCTATCTGTCCACCAAGCTCATCTCTGTCTGTGCATTTTTAAATAAGCTTCAGATATCAGTATGTTTTTCTCTTAAACACTTCATAATCAAGCCCTTCGTTTTTCCCGAATGAGAAAGTTACAGCCCAAAGAGGCCAGCAGACTTGCCAAAGGCTCACAGCATCCGCTCTGCGCTCCCAGCCCATGCCTCTCTGCTCTGCAAGGCCTGCGCATTCTCACATGGACATGGCGAGCCCCGCGCTTCCTGCTGAGAAATACGGAAACCAGTGTTACTGGCTTCCTCCTCCAGGGGCCTGCCCTCCCAACACCTCTTGAAACCATTAGGCCATAGTTTCACACGTGGTATCTTGGGTTACCCTCTTGGCATTTGCTGAAACCTGATTTGACTGGGACTACAATTTTTCGAGTTCGCACTCTTTCACTGGGGGCAGAGTATGGCAGGTGCTCAATTACTTGTGAAGTTCAAGGAACTGAAGAAAGGCCACCCCCCTTAGATGCACGTGTCTCAGGATTTCTGTTCCTTCCAGGAATCCCTTGAGAAGCAGGACATGGAACTGCACCCCGGGGAGTGGGGGGTGATGCGAATGGGCCAGAGGAGGGAGGTAGAGATCCACTCCCTCTTGTATCCTGCACCCAGGGAATGAGGGGCTCTTGCTTAAAGTGAAGGTTTGGGGCCCAGCTCCTGCATGTGCCTCAGAAGTAGTGCCAGGAATGAACACAGACCCATGTGACTTCACAGGTGACCCCTATATCCCGCTTGAAGAAACACTTGCTAGGGGCCCTTCAAGGTGACAATGTAGAAGCCCATTAGACTGTGGCACCCATTGGAGGTGGCTACATCATACAAGAGGTTTACTTCTGGGATGTAGAATGCTTTCTGAGAATTCTGATTCATGAAAGGACCTGTGTCCAAGGACAAGGGGACCAGGACCCCCCCACCACCACCACCAACCCGCCACAGCCCAGATGCACCTCTGTGATGATCAGGCAGGTAAGCATGCAGTTCTGCAAGGGAATTAAAGTGGGCGAGCACCGACATGATCATTGCTCTTGGGAGTGAGAAAGAGGACAAAACAATGTATGGAATAAAAACAAGTTTATTCGATGCACCTTTTTTAAAGCAGCGAATGAAGCAGACATCTCATTGCTGGCCACACCACTAACCATTTGGCACAGTACACGAGAGCCACCACAGCAGAACAAAATCAAGGAATTCACATTTTGTAGTAAGTGATATTTCACTGCAATTAAATTCAAAAAGGTTAAGCACTTGGAAAGCAGGATCTTCATTTAAAAAGGCAGCTTCCTGCAGTCTCAGTTTATAAACCCATCCCAAGAGGACACCAATTGTGTGGCACGTTTACTTTTTCAGGGCCGAAAGAAATGAGCCTCAGAGTCTTCAAGTATTCACATCCCATGTCTGACCATCAGAACGATGACACATTCCAGAAGAAAATCTGTGTGCTCCAATCTGTTGGCACCTCCAGCCACACACCAGGTTCGTAAACTGGAGCAAGGAAACCACTGAGCTCCAGGTAGCTGTCTGGACCCCATGCTCTTCCCTCCAGGCTTCCGCTGGGGAAAGGCTAAGAAACAGTGAACACATTCTCCAAGATGAGCCTGGGGAGGAGCCTGTATGGCCAGGGGTGCTGCTGAAATCAAATGTCACTGATTTGCTACAAAACACAGTGCCTGCGCCATATGAGATCCGAGGTACCGTCCAGAGCTCGCACAGAACTAAGGAAGTGTCCCAGTTGGTTCTGGTGTCCAAGAATCTTGCAACTCCAGGGTTCACAGGAAGGCTATGCCACAGTCAGAATAATGTACTGAGTCAGTCTCCTTGATCCCCAGTGGCTTTGTAGGCTGCTGGGATGACTACTTTCCTGGGGACAGCAGAGACGGAGGCATCTCTGCCTGGTGAGCAGAGACGCTCAAATGCCAACAGACCCCACCCTTGCTGCACGTGTAATCAGTGCCCCGGGGTCCTGTCCATGTGCACCGAGACTCGGAACCAGCATCCTGTTTGCTTCCCTCAGAGCAAGCTGACACTCTGAGAGCCACATCAACACTGTGCAGTGTCTCTGGGTCCAAAGGTGATGCTCACTGTCCTCAGTCTCTAGTTCATACTGCAGACCTGGGTCTAAATGCTGAGGCTTGAACGCTGGTTTGTCAGGGCCTGCCTCTCTTTTCCTTGTGCATGTGTGTAGAACTGCAGTGTGAAGGGGGAAGAGGAAAATGGGTATGCAGAGAGCAGCCTTTTGGAAGTGCTCTTACTGTAACACAGTGAGTCCAAAAATAGGTGTGGAAATTTTAAAAATTTATAGTGCCTCAGAGTGCCATTGAGCCGGGCAGTCTCAGTCAGAAACCTCTGATCTGTAATGTATTTAATAACTTGTAGGTATTTTTTGGACACTGTTATGCTCTACCTCAAGGCTGAGAGGACATTTGAGAACATATTAGGAAAGGCTTTGAGAGCCTTGTGCGTTGTCTTTCTAAATAAAATATAGCAGCTGCAGGCACAAGGCCTCCCAGTGCCCTGCTAGAGTAGGGTGGGCATCTCGTCACTGCTGGTCCTTTGGCCAAACTGGAAACACCAACTCTTACAGAAAAGCTAAGTATGAAAACCATGGGATTCCCCAAAATGGTGAGTCACAGAGAAACTAAGTGCTGGGAGGTAGGAGATTCCAAGGAATTCATCCTTCAAGCCGAATTGAGCTGCTGAAAATTTTTGTTTGTTTTTTTTAAGTGTTTGATTCAGTGGTTTTTAGAATAGTCTCAAAATTGTGCATCCTCACTACTAATCCCAGAACATTTTCATCACCTAAAAACAGGAACCTTGTATCTACTAGCAGTCACTTCCCGTTCACCCCAGCGTCCAGCTCCTGGCCACCACTCTTCCATAATCTGTCTCTATAGATTTGCCTCTTCTGGATATTTCACATAAATGGAATTATATAGTATGTGGCTTTTTGCAATGGCTTCTATCATTTAGTATAATGTTTTCAAGGTTCATTCATATTATAGTATGTATCAGTACTTCATTTCTTTTTATTCTGAACTAGGGGCCCACTGCACAAAAATGTGTGCACTTAGGGGTGTCCCTCAGCCCATCCTGTGCCCCCTTGCAGTCTGGGACCTCTTGGGGGATATCCCCCTGCTGGCATGCCTGGCCAGTCTGGGTGAGGGGCTGATGGCTGTTTGCAGGCTGGTCAAGCCCCCCAGTGAGGACCCTCACCCCATGGGGGTATGGCCAGGCTGGGTGAGGGGCTGAGGGCCATTTTCAGGCTGCCCACATCCCCTTCAGTGTTTGGGTCCCTACTGGGGTGCCTGGCCAGCCTAGGTGAAGGGCTGAGGGCCGTTTTCAGGCTGCCCACAGCTCCCATTGACCCAACATCCCAGCGAGGCTGGCTGGAATCAGGTTTCTCGAGTTTATTTATCTTCTATAATTGAAACTTTGTTACCTTGAGCAGAGGCCTAGGCAGGTAACGAAGCCTCCTGTTTGCTTCAGCTCTGTGGCTTCTATGATTGAAACTTTGTTGCCATGAGCAGAAGCCCAGCCAGCCTAGGCAGGCAGTTGCAACGGAAGCCTCCTGTTTGCTGTAGCTCCGTGGCTGCCAGCCTACATCTTGGCTGAGTTAATTTGCATACAGCCACTCTGATTGGCTGGGGGTGTGGCTTGGCTGGTGGGAGTGGCTTACATGTCTCAAAGTGATGGTTAATTTGCATATTACTCTTTTATTAGAGTAGATAATATGTCATTATAGAAATAAAAATTTTGTATCAGTTTTTGTGCGTATGCTTTAATTTCTCTTAAGTAAATGCCTAGGAATGGCATTTCTGGTGTTTTAACTTTTTGAGGAATTGCCAATTTATTTTCCAAAGTGGCTATACTATTTTACATTCTTACCACAAGCAATGTACAAACATTCCAATTTCTTTACATCCTTGCCCATCTCTTTGATTACAGCCATCTTAGTGGGTATGAAGTGGTATTTCACTGTGGTTTTGATTTGCATTTCCCTAATGAATAATAATGCAAATCAAAACTACAGTGAAATAGCCAGTTGTCCCAGCACCGTTTTTTGAAAAGACTATCATTCCTATTAAATTCTCTTGTCACACTTGTCAAAAATAAACTGGCCATAAATCTAAATATTTATATCTGTACTCTCTATTCTACTCCATTGGTCAATATGTCCGTCATTATGCCAGGACCAGACTATTCTGACTACTGTAGCCTTCCAGTACATTTGAAAGCAGGAAGTGTAGATCCAATTTTGCTCTTCTTTTTCAAGGTTTATTTGGTTATTTGGGATTCCTAGCATTTTCATATGAATTTTGGGATCAGCTTATCAATTTATGCAAAGAAGCCAGCTAGGATTTTGAGAGGAATAACATTAAATCTGTAGACCAATTTGGATAGTATTATTAAAACCCAAGACAAAAGATGACTCTCAATTTATTTAAGTCTTCTTCAATTTCTTTCAATGATATTCTGTAGTTTCCAGGATATAAGTCTTATACTTCTTTCATTGAATTTATTTCTACTTTGTATTCTTTCTCATACTATTATAAATTTAATTATTTAATTTTATTGGCATATTGTCCATTGCTAGTATAAAGAAATACAATGACATCAAGCAGGTAGTGAAGCAGGCATCAGAGGGCAGCCTGGGCTGGGCTATACACTGAGGACCAGGTTGTCTCCTGCGACTTTAACAGTGACACCCACTCCTCCATTTTCGATGTGGGTTGGCATTGCTCTCAATGGCCACTTCATCAAGTGTGTTTCCCGCTACGACAATGAATTTGGCTACAGCAACAGGTGGTGGACGTATGGCCCACATGGCCTCCAAGGAGTCAGAGCCCCCCGGACCACCAGCCCCAGCGAGAGGAAGCCAGGCCCTCGGCCGCTGGGGAGTCCTCACCAGAAATCAATCCCCCAACACACTGAGAATCTCCTGACCTCCAGTTTCCACCCAGTCCTCCTGAAGAAGGGGAGGGGCTTAGGGAGCCCTACTTGTCATGTACCATCAATAATATTCACTGTACCCCGCAAAAAAAAAAAAAGGAAAAAAAAGAAATACAATTGATTTTTGTATAATGACCTTGTACTCTGAAATTTTGCTTAACTCATTAATTTTAATGGGTGTGCGTATGTGTACAAATTCCTTAGAATTTTCTATGAATAAAATATCATGTCATCTACAAAGAGATTTACTTATTTTCCAATCTGGATGCCTTTTACTTCTTTCTTTCCCACTTGCTACTTAAATATTAGCTTGTTAAACATTTTAAATCCAAGTTTTAATCAGCTGCTTGTGCCAAATTGCCTCGCAGGGGAATCTCCTGTCCCCAGGGGCATCCTCTGACAAGAGCCACGCAAAGGCAAACTCTCTCTGAGGTCAGAGGCTATGAGCACCACCACCCTATCTGAGGTCCTGCCCCCACTCCACGTTCGGGACACGAGGCTTCCATACATAATTGGTCACCAACCCTACCTACATTTACTACTTTTCACAACATCACAGAGTAAAGGAGAAAAGAGATACTGGAGTGAAAGTACAGGCCCGGAAAACACAAACAGCCCACCCAGCAGCCAGGCAGCAGTGGGGTGGGGGCAGCAGAAGTACCTGTGGGAACCAGGGGAGCTCCCAGGACAGCCTGGCGACTGAGTCACCCTATCACCTTCCCCTGTGCAGACCACTTCCCCTCCTGTGTCGGGATCCCACCCCACGCAAGCTGCCCAAGGTGTGGAGGTATACAAACTGAAAGGTACCTATACATAAATGGCCACGGCCACCAAGGGGCAGACAGTCCTGTCACACGACTGATGGAAAGAGGCAGTCAGCCAGGCTGGTCACAGGGAGGAGGGCTGTGAGGAGCTCCTCTGGCTGGAGCTGTGCCGGCTCAGGACAAAGGTGGAGGAGTTGCTCTTTTTGCTCACGCTTGTCTCCCCAGCCCGAGAGCCCCTCAGGTAGCTGGAGGAGCAACAGAGGACGCGCTGCACGAGCTCGTGGAAGAGGTGGCCCGTGAAGAGCATGTAGATCCAGGGGTTGCAGCAGCTGTTGAGGCTGGCCAGGAGCATGGCGATGATGAAAGCCGAGGCTGCAGGGGTTCGGGGTGCAGAGAGAAAGAGAACAGGGCATCAGGACCGGAGTGCTAACCACTGTTTCCCGAGAGCAGCTTTTTTTCTGGTACCAAGAGCTGGGCCACAGACAGAGTACTAAAGGAACAAAGTCTGCCCTGGCTGGTGTGCTCAGTAATTAGAATGTCAGCCCATTCACTGAAGGGTCACAGATTCGAATCCTAATCAAGGGCATGTACCTAGGTCGCAGGTTCAATCCCGATGTGTCTCTCTCACATCAATGTTTCTCTCTCTCTTTCTCCCTCTCTTCCTTCCTCTCTTCCATTCTCTAAATATCAATGGGGAAAATATATCCTCTGGTCCTAGCCAATCTTTCTTGGTGTTTAGAGCATCAGCCCGAGTACTAAAGGGTCTCAGATTCAGTTCTAGTCAAGGGCATGTGTCTCGGTTGCAGGCTCCCTGGTCCGGGTGCATGCGGGAGGCAACCAATCCATATTTCTCTCTCTCTCTGTCTCTCCCCCTCCTTTCCACTCTCTCTAAAAAAAAATCAATGGAAAAAATATCCTTGGGTAAGGATTAACAAAAATAATAAAATAAAGAGACAAAAATCTGTCTTCCTTCCACATCCTCGCTCTGCGTGTGCACTCACACTGCCCCCGAAGCCCTCCCAGGCTCAGACAGCCCTGGAAGGTTCCAGGTCATTCTCCCATCAAACACTTCCCACTGCATGCTTCCACCCCTCGGCCACCTGTCGGCTCGCCACTCACCCAGTAGGTGCGAGTGCCTACAGCTTAGAGTCCAAGAGCACAGAGTCTGGAAGCTGCCAGACCTCGTTTGTAGTCTAGCCCCATCGGGGACAAATGATTTAACTCCCCCCAAACTTCTGCTTCCTAATCTCTAAGTGGGGACAAGCGTACACAAACCCCACAGGAATGCTATAAGGATTAATGAGCGCCCAGAACATAGTTAAGTGCCCAGTACATTGCTGGCTGACACCACAGCCATGTGCCAGGCACCAGGCTAGGCACTGGGAACACAAAAATAAAATGAGTGGCACCATGAGGTGGGCACACTGAGGAGGGATGCAACTCTCTAGGAGCGAATCACAGTGGGCTCACAGAAACCAGCATTGGAGCTGACACCCGAAGGATGCTCAGGAATGCTCCAGGCAGGGAAGGGAGGAGGGAATGGCACAGGCAAGGGCATGGAGTCCAGAAAGTGGATGCTATCTGTGAAGATGCCCCTAAGAGCACTGCTTTGACATGACAATGTACTTTTACCAAAAAAAATTAAAATTAAAATTAAAAAATTAAATGAGGCACTGTGTATAAGCCATTATCCTGAAGACTTATTGAGTTTCAGGCAGAATTAGCGATCAGCAATCAACTTCATGACATTGCTTATCAAAAATGTCACAAATTTGCCCTAACTGGTTTGGCTCAGTGGATAGAGCATCGGCCTGTGGACTCAAGGGTCATGGGTTCGATTCTGGTCAAGGGCATGTACCTTGGTTGTGGGCACATCCTCAGTAGGGGGTGTGCAGGAGGCAGCTGATCGAT
The DNA here is from genome assembly GCA_004026665.1 of Murina feae. NCBI lineage: Eukaryota > Metazoa > Chordata > Mammalia > Chiroptera > Vespertilionidae > Murina > Murina feae. The sequence goes on along the minus strand of PVJC01008766.1, from coordinate 30,319 downwards.
GTTTCTCTCTCATTGATGTTTCTAATTCTCTATCCCTCTCCCTTCCTAAAAGTCACAAATTTGCCCTAACCGGTTTGGTTAAGTGGATAGAGCATCAGCCTGAAGACTGAAAGGTCCCAGGTTCGATTCTGGTCAAGGGCATATACCTTGGTTGCAGGCACATCCCTAATGGGAGGTGTGAAGGAGGCAGCTGATCGATGTTTTTCTCTCATCGATGTTTCTAACTCTCTGTCCCTCTCCCTTCCTCTCTATAAAAAGTCAATAAAATATATTTTTTTAAAAAGAATTTTTTAAAAAGTCACAAATTTAACCTTCAAAGAGAAAGAAAAGTCCTAACCCTAAATACTTCTATGTAGTAGGAGGGGAGAAAAATCTGGGTTTCGTTCAATGGACTTAACTCAGACAAACTTCAGACATCTCCTATCAACAGAGAAGGACCGGCAACACCTCCAGAAACCCAAGGAAAACCGTATTCCCAAGGATTCTATTCACAACCACATCCTCATGAGCGAAGCAACTGAAAGGCTGGGAAAATCCTCTGGTCTTCTGTCTCTTCTGAGAAAAGTTTTCAAAATATAACTCCAGGACTCAAAAGCTAAATCCAAGAAAGGATGTTTCATGGGAATGCTGGAGTTTTGAGATCTAGAAGCCACCACAGATGAAACTGACAAGCTCAGGGGAGGCCTGCATGGCGGGCCTTACAGACGCAGAGATGGAAAGGAACTACATAGGATGCTCTGATCATAAAAATCCCTATCTAAAAGCAGGTTATGGCAGGTAGTGACATCCTAGGCCTGTAGCTTCCTTGACAAAGGTTAATCTCTACCTCAAGTGAGCCTGTGTATTGTCTTTTTGTAAATAAGATGACCTGCCTTTGAAATATGAGTAATGTTCTTTCCCAGACTCCCTCAGGGCAGGGAGACCAGGGAACCCCTCACTGTCATATTGCTCCCTGGATACCATCTCTGTGTGTTGTATTGTTCCATTACATCCTGTTCCATTACAATGTAAAATAAGTATATGTCTCTCCATTTTGCTTTTCATGCAATCCCAGAGATCTCCCGACTTTACCCTCTCTCTCATCCCCTTAATCTACCACCAATGGATTTCATGTAACCAACCCCTTTATGGCTCCTCCTTTGATGCTAACGTATGAAATAAACTGCCATTTTCCAAAGCACTTTCTCTACCTGTGGAGAATTTGCTTTCAAGCAACTATAGTCAGTTTGACTCAAAAGAACTCATAAAAAGTCTCTACAGGTCGGGACATTTTTTATGCCACCATCAATGCAGAATAGAGCTATTGGACTGCAATGTGTCCTAGCACCAAAGGGAGGAGGGCGGTTGTGAAACAAATTCAGTGGTTCTCAAAGTGGGGTCCTCCAGATCACCGGGAAAATGTTAGAAAAGCTGGTTCCCAGGCCCCACCCTAAACATACGGAATCAGAATCCTGGAGGCATGGTTGAGTGGTTGGTTGTAAACAGCCCTCCAGGGGAGTCTGACGCACACCCAAGTTTGAGAAGCACTGGTCGGATTACTTGGTGCACCTGGAACCAAAACAAGCTAAGGCAGACCAAAAAAACAAAAGAAATAAGAATCTTGCAAAAGACAAAGTTTAGAGAACAAAAGAGGAAAATCAAACCTTTAGACTAAAATAATTTAAAAGAGAGAGTGAAGAGGAGGAAAGCCAATAATACTGAATTTTACACTTTCTAGAAGAGAATAAAAAAAATATTTGCTCTGATTTGAATGGGCAAGAAGATGAATTTAAGTTTAGAAATTCTGGTGAAATATCACCAAGACTAAAAATACATTATAATTAAAGATATAAAATGAAAGAGGCAAAATCAACACATGAAAGTGAAACTTTTAAAAGGCATCAAAAATAATCTATCAGACACCAGGGGGGAAATGTAGGCATCTGAGGCTATACAACGGGATAGATGAAGTTCAGGCTTAGACAGAAAGGCACCGTGTTTTACCTCGCTGTGTAGTTAACGATATAATCTTAGCTGATTTAAGCTACGTGTCTTCATTTAAGCTACTTGCCTCACTCTTATGCGTGGATCTTTGTAATTTATTTATCCTATTTTTAAAAAACTTACATAAGCAACACAAAAGTAAACAGCTGATAGATTCTGAGCGGCTGGCCAGCCTGGGTGGGAGGTGTGGGGCCATGGCCAGCACCTCTGGTCCCCCACCTGGTGGCCACGGACACAAATAACCTGCCTGGCTACAGGCAGCCCTCTCTAAGCTGATCCTGCTCACGTCGAGCTGCCAATGCTAAGGATACACTTGGACTTCTTTTAGTTGACACATATCCTAATCACCCAAGACCTGAGAGTCCTCTCCGTGGTGGAATTTCAAGCCATCAGCAGGAAGGAGAGCTACTTGGGAATAAAACACAGGGACTACGGTGGACACTTCAAAAGGAAAAGGCAGCAGGAATAAAAGACACACGGGTGAGAATGCTCCGGAGAGAGCATCCAGGGACTGCCAGAGCTGGAGAAGGGCAGTTTCTGGGAGAAGAGACTGGGAAGAGCCGGGCTGAGGAGGACTTTGAATCCAGGCTGAGTCTGAACTGGAATCTACAGGCAACGGGCAGCCACTGATGGTTCCAGCAGACGAGTGACTGCACCTCAACTGCTCTCTGCACTTAATGCATCTTGTTTAGGCTACAACATCGCCCTTTCTTTCATAGGGCTGTTACAGAGACCTTATATCCCCCACCCTCACTCCAGCCTAAAATATTTACTATTTGGCCTTTTACAGAAAAAGTCAATCCTTGATGTCTAAAGGGGGGGGCCAGTGTTAAAAAGCATAGAAAAGGGCTCAGAAAGGGGAGGGGCAGACCCCAGAGCAAGCTCAGCCCACTGCTCCCCACATTAACAGGAGTACCTATCTTTGCTTTCAGGTTACCCAGGCCTGGCACAAATCCTCACTCTGCCACTTTGCAACTGCGTGCTCTTGGACAAGCTACCTAACCTCCCTTCACCTCAGTTTCCCCATCTGTGAAACAGGAATAATAAAAGTAACTTCTTTACAGAATCCTTGCCAACTTTAATTAGACAGGGTTCCAAGTGCTCACCATGACTCCTGGCACTCAACTCCAGTAAGCACTTAATAAGGCTTAGCAGCCCTGACCGGTTTGGCTCAGTGGATAGAGCATTGGCCTGCGGACTGAAGGGTCCCAGGTTCGATTCTGGTCAAGGGCATGTATGTACCTGGGTTTCGGGCACATCCCCAGTAGGGGGTGTGCAGGAGGCAGCTGATCGATGTTTCTCTCTCATCGATGTTTCTAACTCTCTATCCCTCTCCCTTCCTCTCTGTAAAAAATCAATAAAATATATTCAAAAATAAAGCTTAGCAATTGTCATTACTACTATTACTACTACAATGATGTGTACGTAACGTGCTCAATAAATGTTACTTTTCTTATCAATACCAGAGTTAGTGCCAATGCCTGTGAAACAATGGGCTGGGGTGTGTCTTGGAATCTGAGGCAGCTGGTATGGGACACAGAGCAGAGGACACTCACCAGGACTTTGGGAAAATTGAAGGAAAAAAAATATGAAAGGGCTTTGTGAATGGCAAAGAGTTTGTTCAAGTACTTAGCATCATTATTATTAATGGTTATGAGATATGATTAACTGAATAGTTTTTTAAAAACTCAAGGTCTGGGGACTCCTGATCCCAGGCTGATTAAAGAAAGGGTCCTTTGCTCTTTTTGCCATGACTTCAAGGATTAAAAAAAAAAAAAAAATGATCAAGACTCAGAGCCCTGGACTGGGTTACATGACACCAAAGGAACTTCAGATGATCTGTTTCGGAAAATCTTACCCTGCCAGAAACCCAAAAGGGAAGGTGGCAGCAACTCTCCAAAGGACCCCCCACAAAAACACCTTTCCCAGACCCTCCTTGCTGCCTGCACACTGCTGTGTGGTTCCTGCCTAGAAGGGCGGAGGGGGGCAGGGAGAGGCACTGGTCCAGGGATTGGCCCTCACACCTGCTGGACCTCAAGCTGGGAAAAGGAGAAGAGGGATGGGGAGGAAGGGGGAGGGGAAGAAGACGAGGGAAGGGGAGGGAGAGGGAGATTATGAGACATCCATGTATCCTTTCATGCTACTCTGGGTGCCAGCCACTGAATTAGGCCTGGGGACCTCCCCTCAAGGGATTTACAAACACCAGTGGAAAGAGAAGTACAAGACAGGCACTCTATTACACAGGGAGTGGCAGCATTTGGGGGAGGAGCTGGTGGGCCCAAGACTGGGGACCACAGGTAATCTTTAAGGAGGAGCTCCAAGCAGGGAAGGTAAGCAGAAATGGCCATGTACCAAAAGCAGACATCTCATGCTGGGTAACGGTACCCCACGAGACAGATATCACTCTGTATTTCCACTCGGCACCGTGATTCATGGAGAGGTGGGCGGCTGAGGGCCACTCCAGGACTGCCTGCCCGAGATCCGCCTACCAGGCCCAGCTTTACTCAAGCCAGGAGAACTCCCCTGTTTGGATATCCCAGCACTCCCTCCACTCTAATTTCCCAGCACTCCTGTCACTGAAGGCCCAAATTAGCCCAGAACAGCTGACTCGCAGCTGCCCAGCCTCTCTGGGCTGTGCTGTCCCTGAGGTGGTTCACATACAATTCAAAGACATGGCTCAGCTGACATCTCTGCTCTCATCTGAATCAAATCAAGTTCATCAACTTTTATACTCCAGAAACCAACAACTATGTTCAAGGCCTCCCCACTCCCCCATGTCAGTACCACTCACCCCACCCAGGAAGTTAGAAATCAGGGTCTAAATCCCTTATTCCTATGGGGGCTGTGTAGAACTTGGGAGTCGTGGTCGAAGGAAGACTTTTTTTTTTTTTTTTTTTTTACTGTACACGTATATACTAGCAAATACAAAAGCAGTATGTATTACAGAGGGCCTTCTTTGAAAAGACCACAATTTGAAAACATTGGAATTGTTCTAAAAACTGGAATTGTTCTAAAAATCACAAGTGTGTGATCCTCCCATGTATCATAGATAGGGCCAGGATTAACAGCCAAATTTGTGGGCTACTGAGTGTTACATGGGCTTCTATTACGCCGCTGCTCAAATCTAGGGGACATGTTGTGCTCTCTGGACTGCACCTGAGGAATAGCCACATTCTAAAAACAGAAGGACAGGGGCCTTCTGGCAAACGACCAGCCCTTTCTACCCCACGGGGACAACAGTGCCCTGCAGCCTAGTGGGCCATATGTGTAAAGGCAAACTTCACGTTTTGGTAAAAGAGAAAAGATATTAAAGACTTACTACTCAATAGGCCAGCTCATGGGCACCGCAAAGACACCACCTGGCTGGATGCTTGTTAAAAATGCAAACCCCACCCAGTCCTCCTGCATCAGAATTTGCATTTTACCAAGATCCCCCACATGATTTGTGTACACACTGACCTTTGAGAAGTATTTCTCTATTAGGAGGAAAATAAAGTAACTGTTTAATGATCTCAACATGGCTTCTTTACATAGTCAGTTCCTACTCATCCTTCAAAGCCCTTTCCAAATGTTGCTTCCTCTCTGAAGTCCTCCTGATTTTTCCCCCAGAAAGAAGATCAATGAATCCTTCTTAGGGCACTCACATTACTTGATAAATACTTCTCTTACAGCATCATCCCTTCATACCATGGTTATTTATGTTTGTAACCTGTGGCTTTCATTCGTGGCTCTATCCCTGGCGAGCAAAGACTTGAACTGAAGCATGAAATTAGCAGACAGAAATCTTGATACATCAGCCGCCTCCACTAGCACACTGGAAAGGCAAAAGGACACTTTCCCAGCTTGATGACAGGATATGGCTCCTAACAAGATGACTGGACTCAAATGTAATTCCCTCAAGAAAAATTAAATTCACACCCAGATATCATGGTCAGGTGGAGAGAAAGAGAAACAGGATGAGCAGTGTAAGCCATGGGCCCTGGAGGGCAGAGACATGGTATTGGAGCATCTGGCAAATGGGTAGAAAACGCCAGCTTCTGGGGAGCACTATATTCTTAACCCTTCAGTGGCCAGGAATGAAGATCATAGGAATCAGGGAGTAAGGATCACACTGAAGACCACCTGGTTACACCCCATTCCTGACCACCTGTCACACCAGTATCCCCTTATTTCCAAAACTCAGAGCTAGAACCTCCCCACTGCACCTCCTGCTGACTCCTCCAGTTTCACTTTATCTCATGACACTCTCGCTCCCAGAACCCCTGGGCTGGCCACCGTTCCTCAACTGAGACTGCAGCCCCACAGCTACAATGCTGCTCTTGAGCTCCAAACAATTCCCACCCCCTCACTGTACTGACTTACCTCAGGACCCTGGCCCATCTTGAACTTTCTTTTTTTTTAATTTTCATTTTTTCATTTTTTTTCTTTATTGTTTAAGGTATTACATATGTGTCCTTATTACTCCATTGCTGCTTTACCCCCCCCCATTCATGCCCTCACCATCACCCCCCGCCCCAGTGTGACCACCAAAACCATCTCCAGACATTGCCCATGTGTCCATTGGTTAGGCTTATATGCATGCATTTGGTTGAACTTTCTTTTTCAAAAGCTAACATTTATTGTCCTCGCCGGTTTGGCTCAGACGGAAGGGTCCCAGGTTTGATTCCTGTCAAGGGCCTGTACCAGGGTTGCAGGCTCCTCTCTGGCCCTGGTCCTGGTCATGGCTCCTGCAGGAGGCAACCAATTGATGTATTTCTCTCACATCAATGTTTCTCTCTTTCACTCTTCCACTTTCTCTAAAAAATCAATGGAAAAATATCCTTGGGTAAGAATAGGAAATAAAATAAAATAAAATAAAATAAAACATTTATTGAGCACTCACTATATGCTAGGCACTATGCCACCGGCACATTCCACCCCCTTCCCAACCTAAACTCTATTTTTTTAAAGTATTTTTATTGATTTCAGAGAGAGAGGGAGAGAGAGATAGAAACATCAATGATGACAGGGAATCATTGATTGACTGCTTCCTGCACGCCCTCCAATGGGGATCAAGCCCACAACACAGGTATGTGCCCTTGACTGGAATCAAACCCATGACCCTTCAGTCTGCAGGCTGATGCTCTATCCACTGAGCCAAACCAGCTAGGGCTAACCTCTATTTTAAACCCCAGAAAACTGAGGTCTAGGCAGGTTTGGGGGTCATTGCTGCCACTCCATCTGACTACCCCATTGGACATAAGACCCCAACACCAGCCTAGCAGATACTGGGGGTGTCCCTCCTAGAGGTCCGTGGTATACCCAGAATTCCGTGGCCAACCTTGGCCTGACAGTCGCATGGTTATGATACAGCAACTGTTGGCCTTGGGAGGGCAGGTGAAGGCCTGAGGGGGGCTCCCTGCAAGCTCTCCTCACTGAGGGCTGGCAGACGCCGGCAGAGGCCATGCAGACTGAGCCCTCGGGAGACACTGAAAAACCATTGGTAGAATGAACGCACTGGCGTTGAGAAGGAAGGAGACCCCTAGCTGGGGGGACAGTGAGGGTTTCATGAAAGGGGCCCTGGAAGAGGCTGCCAGGTGCCCGGTTGGGGTTGTCCCTGCACAGCTCCTGAGAGCATCCTTCTCACAGACCCTGAGGTCAATGGCACCGCATGGAGGTGCACGAAGCAGCCCGCACTGTAACTGGGCTCTGAAAGATGTGTCTCCACAGAAGAGACAGGGTGGGCCTTCCTTGGTGAGAACAGTGTCAGAGTGAGCGCCAAGCAAAAGGACTTGTGGGAAGTGGCAAGTCGGCAGGCCTGGAAGAGGACCTGAGGCCAGCGGGCCAGAGCTCAGGCAAGGTGACAAGGTGCTCTCATCTGCTGGATGTCAGTTCAGGCGGGCCTGCATGTGGCTCTAAACTACTGCTTCTCTGCCCCGTGGGGGACATGGGCAATGTCTGGAGATGATTTTGGTGGTCACACTGGGGGGAGGGCAGTAGCATCTAGTGGGTTGGGCCAGGGATGCTGCTAAACGTACTACAGGGCACGGGACAGCAGCCCCTCCCGACACACTAAAACACAGATTATCTGCCCAAAATGTCAACACCCAAAGCTGAAAACTTCTGCTTTCAACCAAGAAGGTGGTAATGAAAAGGGAAAGGGAAGGGTGACGTGGGAGATGTGTGCTGAGGTGTGGAGATCCGTGGACAGCGGGGGAAGTCAAGTGACAGGCGTCAAGCCCAGAGTGCTGAGAGGGCAGTGCCAATAGTGGCCATGAGGCTGGGTGTTGCAGGAAGGAGCCCAGGGGTGTCTAGGCCACAGGGTGGGTGCAGGGCTCTGGTATGGTGAGCCTGGAGCAGAGCCAGGAATCAGCTTTTTAAAGAGGTGCCATCAGATCCTGACGCTTAGGCAAATAGAACCCTCTGAAAATGCTGGCCCAGGAGAGGCGCGGTGCAATCTAACAGTGTCTGACATGAAGTGACTGGGTTCAATCCCAGCTCCACCACTTACTCAATGTGCTCCCTGAGCCTCAGTGTCCTAATCTGTAAAATGGGGATAAAGTCCCCTTCTCTGGCTGTGTTTGGGTGAGGAGGAAAGATGGGGCCAGATACAGGGTCTGGCACTTAACAAGGGGTGGTGCTAATATCAGCTAATCCAACTCCTCACCTCACTGAAACTGATACCTAGACCTAGACAGGGCATCCTGTCCCATAGGGAGGTACCATCTCCATTGCTCAGATGGGAATGGCAAAGGCCACAGACCACTCAGAGGCATGTCCCACAGGGACTCTTATCACTTCCTAGTGCCATCTCAGGGTCCAGGGACTCTGGCTGGTGGGGACTAACATACAGGGTCCAGCAGAGGACCATTCAGCCTCCACCCAGCCCCCAGAAGTGAGCCTTATAGGCTTGCCTTTGCTTCCAACAGCTAGCGCTAGGTGGTGGGGTCATCAAGCAGGCCAGTCCCTGAGGCAGCTGACAGGCCAGCCCTAACCCCAGACCTCACCGAGTCCCACCAGAGAGCTGATCTCCTCCCACAACCTCTGCTCCCCTCTCCCCAACTCACTCAGACACCCATCAAATGGAAAAAAAATATATAGCAAAGCCTCCCGCAACAGATTTTTATTTTTGCTGCTATTAATCAAACCTTTAAATAGAAGAAAAGTCACCTTCGGCCAGAAACTCAAAGGAAAACATTAGCACTAGCCAAGAACATAAAAAAAACTTGCAATTTCTTAATCAGGCAAGAGTATGGTCCTTGCCCTGACTGGTTTGGCTCAGTGGATAGAGCATCAGCCTGCGGACTGAAGGGTCCCAGGTTAGATTCCGGTCAAGGGCATGTACCTTGGTTGCGGGCACATCCCCAGTGGAGAGTGTGCAGGAGGCAGCTGATCGATGTTTCTCTCTCATCGATGTTTCTAACTCTCTATCCTTCTCCCTTCCTCTCTGTGAAAAATCAGTAAGATGTATTTAAAAAAATAAAAATTTAAAAAATTTAAAAACCCCACTTAAAAAAAAAAAAAAGAGTATGGTCCTTAACTGTCCCTCTAATTGCAATTTATACCCAGAAGGGACAAGCTAAGACTTCCCTGTCCAGTCTCCTCCAGCCCAACCTTCTTCACCGCTCTCCACATCAGGGGGTCTCCTGAAGAGCAGGCCCCTCTCCAAGTTGCCCAACCCACCCACACCTTGGGCACAGTGTTCCTTGTAAGGTGGCAGGCCACACTGGAGGGGCCTCGGTTCCACAAAAACAGGGAGGGGCTGGGAAGCTATTATCAGATGGGAAAACACTTAAAACCAGGCCTCTGAGCATTTCAGCCTTCCCTCTGGTACCACACTCCTGACAGGTGTTTGGTTGCCCCGGTGATGGGGCACTTCTTCACCAGGTAGCCAGTTCTGCTGTTGAAGGGCTGCTTAGAAAGTCCTATTTCTCTAAGTCCAACTCTACACACATCCCTGCCTTTCTCCTGCACCTTCCTCCTCCATATCCCACGCATCTGGTCAACAAGCATTGGCTGAGATCCCAATGGGTGCCCAGCCTGTGCTAGGCACCAGGCACACACCCGTGAACAGGACAGGCAGTGACCCTGTTGTGACAAGGCTCACAGTTACCTCTCCAGTCTTTTTTTTTAAATAAATTTTATTGATTCTTTCCAGAGAGGAAGGGAGAAGGATAGATAGTTAGAAACATTTATGAGAGAGAAACATCGATCAGCTGCCTCCTGCACACCCCCTACCTACTGGGGATGTGCCCGCAAACCAAGGTGCATGCCCTTGATGGGAATTGAACCTGGGACCCTTCAGTCCGCAGGCCGATGCTCTATCCACTGAGCCAAACCAGTTAGGGCTCACCTCTCATCTTAACTAGCCTCTCCTCCACATATCAACCTGCCTGGACACAGAGCCGATTGTCCAGCAGGCTCTGCTTGCACCTCTTCCCCCTCCACCCAGGCTCTCAAGAGAAAAATGTCCATCTCCTCCCGCAGGAATAACTGCCCAAATCTCAGTCAACCCCAAGAATGCAAACAAGACCTTTAACATGTAAATGGGGGAGGGGAGAAGAGCGACCCTGATCATGTGGTCCACGTGCCACCCTGCACAGCATGTCATCTTCATAATAACGCCAGGAGTTTGCTACCTTTGTTATGCACAGGAGGAAGCGGAAGCTCAGAGAAATGAGACCACTTGCTCAAGGACACGCAGGAAAAAACAAACAGCAGCCTCTAAACACAGGTCCCTGGGTTGCCCTTTCCCTGCACCTGTGGAGCCCAGGATCCCATGGTGCCCACCTGCTGTCCTGGCCCGTGCAGTGGAGGCCCTGGTCTGTTCTCTGGGCATTTCTTGCTCCTATGGAAATCAGCAAGTTTGAGAGAAAAGGGGACTATTCTGAAAGGTGAATATGGCTCATCTATGAATGAACTATGAGTGAGATTTTCCTTTAATTCAAAAGGTTCCCCTCTAGCTTCCTGGCTTCTGAGAATGGTGACTAGACAGGAGCCACTGTGTGGTGTGTTCAGGCAGCACATCCGACCCCATCTGCCAACCTGCCCCCCTTCTTTCTCACCTATGCCAACTGGAGTGGGCACTTCACAAGGGACACACTGGAAGGGGAGAACTAGGGACAGAGATCAAAAATCAGCTCACCGTACCCAATCCGCATCCACCAATCCCTGGATGAAAGGACACACCCTCTCTATCTCCTCCCTCAGAACTACCCCAGGCTGGAGTTTTTGGGACCAGCAGCAAAATAAACCTCAGCAAGTTTAAGAGGGAAGGTTGGTGCCAAGTCTTTGGCTGTGGAATTTGATTTTGAAGGATACAGGTAGGGCCTGTCACACTGCATGGATGGGTGTCTGGTCTCAGCCCTCCTCCTCCAGTCCCCAGGCTCACCTAGTCAGCATTCCAGCATGTGGCTGCTTTAAAGGGGGGAGCTCATTAAATTACCACCATGTGACCTGTCCAATACCTGGAGGCTTGATAGGGGCAGCCCACTGTCGTTCTTATCTCTCATTGTTTTTTCTTCCAATCAGTGGAAATAGTGAAACTGAGTTTTCCTCTTAGCTCGGCTCTTAGCGAAAGGAAGCCCTGTATGCAGCTCACCTCCACACAGACTTTATTATTGCTGTGATTATAATTGTCTTACTCTTTTGTCCCCTTATCTAAGTTTCCTTAGGTCTGCTTTGTCTTGCTGCAGTGCCTGAATCTTAGTGCCCCACCTCAAATTATTTTCGGAATGAAGTGAGCTCTAAGCCCATAAAGGCAGCCCCTGGTTTGAATGAAGGTGTAGGGGTTGGGGGCGAGGGCAGTCAAGGGAGAGCATTGTAAAAGGGGCACCTGCGTTTGGAGAGAACACCTGAGAGTGAGCCCTGCTGGAGGCCGGGACCTATATCCTGCAAGAGGCCACGGGACCAGCTGCCACGGTCAGCATGACTTCCCCAGCCCCTCTGCTCTGTAGCTGCTTCTGGTTCCGTTTTCCAGATGAAGCTACTGGCAGGAGGAGACCCCACATCTAGCCCCCGCTGCCCCCGTCTGAGCCTGTCTGTCCAGGGGTTTCCCTGAAGAATGTCACACTGTCCACAGCAAGCTCCCGGAGCTCCATTCTCCACTCCCAGGCCATAAGCAGAGCAAGGAGCCCTGATCTAGGTATTTTGCATCTCTTGTAAATCACCTTCCTCTTGGACAGGAGAGTGGGGGCTGTGTACTGATTCCACTTTGCTGATCAACATCTCCTGAGTAACTTGAGAGCGTCTCTCTTTGATTCTTTGCTTAACGCTTGCCGACAGTTTCTAGACTGAGTCATATCTCCAAGGTAACTGTAAATACCATCATTTCTGATGGCCCAGCCGGCTACTTGCAATTATCCAGGTTAATGTCAAGTGGGCACAGGACGTGTATTCTGGCTGAGCCCACGTCCACTCGGAACCCTGCGTGCTTTGGCCAGGCTGGTGGCCAGAGCCCGAGTCTGCTGTGCTCAGTCGGCCTCTCCCACGTGGGCTGGCACCTGCCCCTGGCAACATGCTGGAGGTGGCCAACACTCTAACCACTGAACACACTGGTCAAGGCAACTTGGGGTACTTTTAAAGTGTAGAAAAGATACACACTTCACTGAGTGATTATGACATTTGCTGACCACATAATCTCAATCTTTGGGGAGAAAAGTGAGAAAGAGGAGAGCAAGTGAGGGGATGGACACAGGAAGTCATATAGCAGGGAGGTAGGAGGGGGGAAAAAATCACCAGGGAGGAAAATAAATGGGAGCGGTGAGGAGGCTACAAAAAGAGAGGAGTCAGAGTATTTGCTGAATGAATGAAATGAATGCTGAAATGTCCTCACCTAAAAGTAAGATACTAAGGGTCAAGGGGAAGTGGGGGATCCCTCACCAGAAGTCCCACAGCTAGTAAGGGCTGGAGGGAACACTAGATCCCAGGTCTCCCCAGTATCCACTCTCACTTCCTCAAGGGCTGCTATTTGAGCTCAAGACCTGGGTCTGGTCTCTCCAGGAGCCTGCCCAGGAATGGATGGCCTGGAGTCTCATCTTACTTACAACACCTCACTGCTGGCTTCTGCCCAACCTAAATCCCGAATTAGAACCCTAGCCCAGGAAGAAATGGGGGTGGACAGGAAACCCCAGATCTAGTGGCTGCTCTGCCTCTGACTTGCTGTGTGACCTGGAGGAAGTGCCTTCCCCTCTCTGGATCCCTGAATCCCCTCTATAAGGTGTGACCAGGAACTGGGTGATGAAGCCAGGCTGGCTTGGCTGAGTCCTCTCAGCAACCTTGCCCCTCACAGCTAGAATGGCATAACGAAGGTGCTCAATAAATACTGAAGACAACTGACCCAGGAAAAATGCTAGACCTGAGAGGGCTGGGAAAGCCAGGAGTCTGTGGTTTGGGGGAGAGCGCAAAGCAAAGTTATCCAGCCGAATGAAGGGAGGTTTCAGCTTGCACTGGATGGTTGTGTTTGAGACTCTTGGGAGCAGTAATGATTATATCAGGAAATGGGACATTTGCACAGTCTCAAAGGCAGATAGGATAAAAGCAAACAAACCCCCTCGTATCTCCTGACAAACACTGGAGTCCCTGGCATCCCAGTGCAGTTTTATGTGCTTACCCTCAAACAAAAAGGTGTGAGTTATTCACCACCACTGATTACCCAGTCTACTCCTTGCAAATTGTGGACAATGAGACAGCAATTGCCTGGAGCTCCTAGCCACCCAGAGACAGCCCCTAGCAGTGCCCCCCACCCCACAGCCCATAGTGCTCTCTGCTTCCCCAAACTCCCTCCCCACAGACCACCCCACTCTTTCCTCTCCTCCTCTTCTACCAGTCACCCAGATATCAGCTTGGACCCCCTCAGCACTGACCTCCATAGTCTAACTGGAGAGCAAGTTCCTCACCTACAGAAATCACCCAAATCTCCCTGTCAAATTTGAAAATGTGGATCCTTGCTCCCCTCTCTTCCCCCACAGCCCCAGAAGCACATTCCCTAGCCCCCATGCTTGCTACAGCACCCTGTGTTACCTCTCTACCACCTCCACCAAGCCAGGGCTCAGAGACTCATCGCTAGCTGTCCAGGATGCCCTGCCCAGCACCCTATCAGCACTTGGTTGGCCAATCAAATCACCCATCTCCCACTGCCCTTATTGGAACCAGAACCCGTGGGTTCAGGCTGACCTGAACCTAGAATGGAAGTTCAACACAAAATGAACTTAAAGTGGAGGGATTTTGATGTTGAGTCCGGTTTAAGCGTGACCTCCACCACTCGCCAACAATTCTTAAACGCAGTCACTGGAACCTCCGTTTCCTGGTCCGTAATGAGGAACCATTACTATGTGCAGCCCAAGGACCGTGCTAAGGATTTTATGTGCATTTTTCTCATTCATTCCCCTACTGCTGAGTGAGAGGTGGTACTTCCATCATTATTGTCATTTTACAAAAGAGGAAGTTGGTGCTCAGGGAAGTTACGCCCAGAATCACTTGGCCTGTGGATGATGGAGCCATCCACAAATCAAATCCAGCTCTGCGGGATCCCCACCCCACCCCCAAGCTCCCAGACCCCCGAATGTGCGGAGGCAGCAGAAGCAGGGCCCTGCCCAGCCAGCGTGCTTGCTCCTCCCGGTCTCCCTCCCCACCGCTACCTTCTTTGGGTGCATTGGCATCCCAGACGCTCCACATCTGCACAAAGAAGAATGGTGTCCAGCACACGATGAAGGCCAGCACTATGATGAAGGTCATCTTGACCGTGCGGATCTTGGCCCTGGAGATGAGCTTGACGCTGCTTACTCGAGCCAGGGCCATGCCCTCCCTACTGCCTGCCATCGTGCCCTCGGGCCCCTTGGCTGCTCCCTCCGCCGCTGTCTTGATCCGAAAGTTCTGCCAGATCTTGAAACAGATGAGGCTGTAGCAGGCGGTAAGCACAATGACCGGCACGATGTAGACGGCAAGGGTGATCCACGTGACGTAGGCCTTAGGCCCCCAGGGCTGGATGAAGCCGGCCCAGCAGTCGAAGACGCCATCAGCCACCTCGCGTATGGAGAATATGTGCACCTGCGGTGCGCTGGCCACCAGGCAGCCCAGCCACGTGATGAGCACAGCCAGGCGGTCCGCGCGGCGGCGCAGGGTGCGCAGAGGCTGGCAGATGGCCAGGCAGCGGTCCAGCGACATGAGCAGCAGCAGGTAGGTGGAGGCGAACATGCCCACAACCTGTAAGTACTTGACCAGGCGGCATAACAGGTCAGGGCCGTAGAAGCGGAAGGTGATGTCCCACAGCAGCTGTGGCAGCACCTGGAACACCGCCACCACCAAGTCGGCAATGCTCAGATGCTTCATGAAGAAGAAGAGGCGCGAGTGCTTGTGGCGCGTGGTGCGCAGCGCCAGCAGGACGCACACGTTGCCGCTCAGTGCCAGGAAGAGGATGAGGCACAGCACCGCCACCTCCACGCGCGCCAGAGCCTCATTGCGCTGCGGCCCATGCGTGCGGTTGCCCTCTGCCCCGGGCGGCGACGCACTCCCGTTGACCACCTCGGTGCTCCAGTTGGCTGCAAAGATGCTCTCCATGACCCTGGCGCGATCCTGGCCTTTTGGTGCTTTTTAAGGCGTGACGCGACGGGGCGGGACCTGACGGGGTAGGGCCCAATGGGGGCTTCCTGGTGTACCTGGGGGCGGCTCCGACCTCTCTCCCGGAGACTCTGCGGGCAGATCTGCTGGGTGGGACCCTGAAACAAACCCCCAGGGCCTTGAAAAGACCGCCAAGGTTCTCTCCCGACGCACATGCAGCGCAGGTGTCCCCTTCCCAGGCCCCCAAATCCTCTGAGACCCACCACCCCAGAAATCCCCGTTTGAGGTACTCCTCTGAAGCGCTAGAAATGAGCGCGAATCTACCAGACCGCCAGTTCCTTGAGGGATTCAGTCACTTCGACAGGAGAGGGAAGAGTCCTAATCAGCCACTTTGCCCCAGGGCTGGGACGCCTAATAAACCAGCCACCTTCCCCAGGGATCCCCAAACTAGCTACCCGCCCCCAGGGCTCTCAGCACTGCCACTTCCCAGGAGAGCCCCAGACCTTTCCTAGCAAACGTTTCCCCAGTTACTTCCCCCGGGGATCCTCGGGAGCCCTTGCCTGGAAAACCACAGCTCAGGACCCTCCTGCAACCTCCTATTTCTAAGACGCTTAACCATCCCCCAACCCCGAATTTCCACAGCAGCTGCCTCCGTGGAACCCCAGCCCAGCGGTCCCTTCTAGAGGAAATCCTGCCTCAGTATCTGCCTCCAGGACGCCCAGCTGCTGTTCCCAAAACCGCTCCGCGGGGGTCCTCCCCAGCCCGTCACCTCCCGAGGGGCGCTTCCCCAACCCAACACCCTCGGGCATTCCAACGCGCATCTTGGTCCCGAGAGTCATGGGCTCTGTCACTTTACAACCTCGGGGCACCCCGCGTGCCTACGGGAACCAGGAGAGCGAGGCACTTCACCACTTTCACTTGGATCCGAAATGGCCCATCAGTCCCAGCCATCCCATCCACTGAGGGGCAGGATCCAGCTACCTGCACCGAGTCCACGGACTGGCCTGAAGTTGGCTCCCGGGAGTTGCACCGCCACGGAAGGCTCCAAAGACGCGTGCGCTCCCAGTCCAGGTTGGGGTGGCTGCGTTGGCGCCGTCTGACACTACACGTAATTCTTGCACTCTGGAGCCTCCGCTGGAATCCCCTCTCCCGTCGCCTGATGGTTGCAGGATGGGGACTGAGGCGAGCGAGGAGCGCTGCTGAGGCTGGTGCGCGCGGACAGCGTCAGCCTGCGGTGTCGTCTGCCAGGGACCGCTTTCTGCAGCGAGTGGCCAGGGTTGCATCACCACAGAAACCCGCCGGGGGGCGCAGAAGGCCAATAGAGCCGACCCTCGCAGAGCAGGGTTAACCCCGCTAGGCATTGGCCTCTGAGCGGTAACCAGCAGGTTTATTTTAGAGGCTGAAAACTGGAGGGAAGGAACTTGTAAATAACCCTGTTGGTTTCTTCGTTTCTTGGTTCAGAAGCTGCAGACTCTCAGGCAATGGGAGGCTGGAATAGCAGTGTTTTCCCGAGTAGATGGTGATGAAATTGCAAAAGGATTTAACTGATATTTCCCATACACCAGGTAGGTTAATTTCAGGGCTTTTTTTCCCCCTCCCAGCAGCTTGATGTGGTGGTTTTAGCAGTGCATCCAAGTCCTAGCTTTGGAATACTTTTGTGCTCATATTCCCATTCATGAGGAATTAGAAATGTTGTCTGTTCTAATCAGCACGGGGAGAGGTCTTTGTTTTTTAAATAGTTTTAAGGAGAGATCTCAAGGGATGGAGGGTTATATCTTCATTTTAAAGTGATTCTGTTTGTATGTGGCCCTAAATCATTTCTACCTCCTTGCCATGCTTCAAAATTAAAATCCTAAATAGTGTCAAAGGAAGGTTAAATGTTAAAGACTGCTTCTCCAGCTCCTAGCTCCTTTTCTATTCTAAAATCGCTTTTTGGAGTAATTTACAGTGGCTAGAATGAAGGCCGAAGAAAAAAAGTAGAGATTCAAAAAAAGAACAGAGCTCTTTAAAATTTATTAAATACGTATTTCCTCCTGACATTTCACTTCTCCTTTTAATTATGTGGATACGGCTGAGTTAGCCAAGGACCGGACCCTGTTTCCTGATTCCACAATTACAGTCTGATGCCAAGACTCCAGGCAGACCCTTAGGCAGCCCTGGGCCTGCGGTGGTTCTAGGATGGGCCTGGGAATTCCATTTCCTACAGCATTGCGAAGGGGCGAGAGGCAAGAGTTGCCTTTTTCTTGCCCTTGGGATTTGTTTAGAAAAATATTGTTTAGAAAAATTCAACTGAGTCCATTTTAAAGATTGTATTGGCTTTATTTAATGATTCATGAATCAAGCATCATCCAATCTAGCAGACAGAGAGCAGCTCAGAGGATTCTTACAAAATGAAAGGCTTTTTATAAGCAGAAGGGAGCGGGAACAAGGAGTTATAATAGGCAAAAAGTGGGTTGGTTATTGCAAGGTTACTTTCCCTGTAGGAGATGATGGGTTTATCAGGGAGGGTATCTAATTAGTGCTGATCAGAAGACTCCTGGCTGGTTTAGGATTCCATCTCTGGGAGAGTCGAACTATAATTAGGTTAAATCTCAGTTTGGTAATGTTGGACTTAGCATAAGTGACACCACTTGAGGCCTGTTGTCTTTTTTAAAAAACAATATTAATAGTAGCTGCCACACAAATTACACATGAAAGTTTCAGGCCACTCAGATGAAGATTAAGTGACTCTGGGCCTCCATTTCTGCATAAGTAAAATGAGGGCTGGTCAGTAGCTCATCTCTCAGATCACATCCTCTGGTTTTCTGGTTTTCTGATCCATGTCACATCAGAGCTTAATTCTAGGGGGTAAAACACATCGGCCCCATTCCATGACCAGATGAGGAGGGGTTTCCCCTAAACAGCCAGAGGGGTAGTAAATTCTGGAAGGAAAACCCTGGGCCTGAAGAGCCTAGGCTGCCCCTCACTCTGCAGGAAGACAGCTGCCTGCAGGCAACAGCTTTTCAGGGCCACTTGTCCAGGGCTACACTCTTCCAGCCCACATAGGAGGCCTGTCCAGTCCTATGCAGAATTCTGGCCATACTTAGCAGAACCATTTGGTCTCATACAATAGCTAAAATCTCATGTAGCCTTCATGGTGGGGAGGGGAGTGAATGGTTTGATTCCCATTCCTCTTATTTTATTTCTCAAAGTGCGCAAAAGCCAGGCGGGGGTGGGAGGAGGTGCTATTTACTGTGGGGTCCCTCTGAAGACCGCTCACAATGAATAAGGCATGCTCCTACCCCCGGTGCCTCCAGCTGAGGAGACGTTGCCCCCACCCCACATGAGCAGTGCTTTGCAAACAGGGAAGTACTGTACAGCTCACTCTGTGTTATACTGACAGTCCTCTCCCCAGGTCCATCCAGTGAAAACTGTTTCTCATCCAATCAACTCCCATCAACCTCCACCTTATTAATCTTTCTGTATGAAGTTCCACATGTCTTTTCAATTCAGTTAGACAAACACCGTGTGTGTGTGTGTGTGTGAGAGAGAGAGAGAGAGAGAGAGAGAGAGAGAGAGAGAGAGAGAGACTGACTGACTCTGCCAGGCAAGGACAGTAACTCCTTTGAACCTCACTGGCGTGATGGGAATTCTAAATCTTTACCTCCTCAGAGACACGCTCTTTCTCCGACTACCCTGCCCTCTGAGAACGCCCCCTTTCTGAGCCTCTGTGCTTGAGCGCAGGTTTTCACAGTGCAGATTTCACTTGTAATGTGGATGTGCTCAGTCTCCCCATTCCGTTGTAAGTGCCTAGTACCAACCCCATATATCAAAGTCCTTTATGTATTTGCCTATCATCTTTCCTATCATACATACCTATCAGTAAAAATACGTTGAGGAAATGGTTGCTGGACTACCCGACAACATCCCTCAACAGATTAGTCACCAAGGGCAAACCTGTGCTTCCCAGAACAGCATTTCTGTGGAAATTAAGATGAGGAGGAACCTTTGTGAGAAAGCATGTTACTCACGCATATGTGCCATTCTTCCAGAGAGGACGTGATGACAGAGATAAGGCATGATGCTTCTAATTCCACAAACATGCCCACTGACAGTGGATGTCACAGTGCAACTATTTAGAAATTGGCATAAAAAAACATGTTCTCTCTTGGTAGACACTGTTGGCCTAGGTTAAGACATAACTAGAGAAAAAAGCATTTTTCAGGAATGACAGACCTTGGGATAAAAACAGACTGTTCTGCTGCAGATGGAAAGGCTTATTCAGAGTTAGGGTCATCGGATTTGTGACTTCTTTTGGAGAATTAGGGCCTGGAAGAGTGGAGGGTCATTTAAAAGTGGCCACAAATCTCAAAACAAGCAGAATGGTTGTGATTCTCACGTCTATTCCACAGAGGGGGAAACAGGTTCAGAGAGGGAAGGGGGCTTACCCACGGCCTCACAACTGGTTAAAGAAGGCCAGCATGGCTGGCATGAAGCATGAGGCAAATGTAGAGTGTGTGGGAGAACCAGACCACTCCCCTCTGGTAGCTATAGTGGGGACTCTGTGCGCTCTCGCGCTCTCTCTCTCTCTCTCTCTCTCTCTCTCTCTCTCTCTCTCTCTCAGTAACAGGAAGATTTGGGGATTTTAAGGAGAGTTGTGTGTGATCATTGATAAGCATTTACATTGTGGGGTGGGGGGCAAAGACTGGAAGCAGGCAAATCAATTATGAAGCTGTTGAGAACAGAGGTAGTGCTCGGGGCCACATGGCAAGGACTTGCCCAGTGTCACAAGTGAAAGCAGACCACAGTCTCATCTGTTCATGGACCCAGCCGCCCCCTGTGCCATGAAAGGCCTGAGCAGCATTCAAGAGGCTCTGGAGGTGAACACTGGAAAGACATTTTGGTGAAGTAGAGGGGGGCTGAGGAAAGGGGATAAGAGAGGCCCCTGGAATCATATGAGGTCAGTCTAGATGCACATAGGACACGCAACTAAAACAAAGCTCTCTCTGCCGTCAACACTCCTGCCCATTTCTATCAGCTACTAATAGGACTGAGAGGGAACCTGCGGGAAACTTCAGTGACCTGTGCTCTCAATACAAAGCTGTCCCAAGCCTCAGGCAGTCCCACCTCTCCTCCTCCACCAATTCCAACAGCCATTCATTGTTCTTCTTTATTAAAAAAAGAAAGGAAGGAGGAAGGGAAGGAGGAAAGAAGAAGGAAAGAGGTAGAGAGAAAGGGAAAAGTATTTCTTCCCAGAGGGGTAACCGACAGTCTGCCTGGGATGCTGACCACCTTGCACTGCTTCCTGAGCTGTTATGCACAAACACGCATTTAATCCGTATTTCCAAGCAAGTGCCGGGCGCCCAGTGGAGTGATCCTGAAAGGCAGAGCTGTGGGTCCAGAGTTGAGCTCCACCAACCAGTGCTCCCGAGCCAGGTGAGAAAATCAAGGCAAGCGCAGGGACCAGAACCTCTGCCTGAATTCAGTTACAATGCCACCAGGAACGCACTGCCCAGTGTGGCCCATGGGTAAGCTCTATGCCTGCCTGGACCCATTTTCTTTCCTTAAAATGAGACAATCTCTATGGTCCCTCACAGCTCTCGCTTCCTATCATCCTCTAGGTCTAGGCAGCAAAACACACACAGTGAAGCAGTGAGTATAAAACAGACGGATGAAGCATCCTGTGCCAATGAGGCTCAGGCACATAGTAGGTACTCAATAAACACTAGCAGAATGAATGAGTATGTGCTGTATGGGAAAGGCTAACACGCTCTATAGAAAGAGTGAGTCCAGCCAGTGAAATATTATAATTTTTCACCTGGCAGACAGATGAAAATGAAAAAGGGAAATGCCCCCGGGGGGGCAGGGGGTAGGGGGTCTGATGCTCTCAAACATTGCTGACTGAAGGGAATGTATTTTGGAATAGCCTCCCATCATAGCCCAAATCCATGGATACTTGCTGACACAGCGATTTACCCTTCTAAGTTTTGTAACTTAAAGAAAAAAATAGGCTAAAAAGCAAAGAGAGGTATACAGGTGTTAATCAAGCATCGTTGGTAACAGTGAAAAGGGATGAATGGAACAAGACTAGTACTGTGCATATCCAGTGCAAAGCTATAGAGAGGTTAAAAATGATAGGGTGGATCTGTGCTAACTGACATGGAAAGGTGGCGTGTGTGTGTGTGTATGAGAGAGAAGAAGAAGGGGGGAGGATGATAAAGGGGAGGAAACAGAGGAAGGGAGAGGAGGGGAGACTGGTCTATAAAGGATATTACAAACAAATTAGCCGTTATCTCTGGATGGCAGTGTTAGATAGAACATGGGTCTCAAGGTCTGGGCAGTTGTAAATGTTATTTCTTACTAAATGTGAAAAAGCAGCACACTATTTTGCAGATACTGCAGTAAACATGATGAGCTGACAGGAAGAGAACTGGACAGACAGGACCAACTGCAAAGAAATCAACATGTAATTGACCAAATAGCATCTATAAGCAATGGCTAGGCCTCCCTTCCCAGGAGGCATAGTTTTGGGTATGAATCTCCTTCTTTAATTTACTTACTGCAAGTAAATAAAACTACTTTGCAGCCACCATGCCGCATTTTCTAATAGAGCACCCCAAGAGGCAAACCCCTGGAGTTCAGTAACATAGGGTTATGGGTGGTTTTAAGGATTTTTATTATCTGTACCTTCTGATTTTCATAGTGCATATGGATTATTTTTGCAATGTGTAGAGAGAATCTATTTCCAAAAGCTTCAGGACTGGCCAACATATCTCCATCCTCCACTTTCTGTTCTGCCTTCGCTATGGAAAGTGTTTTCTCCAACATGCTGGAGAAGTCAGGGCCTTCCTGCAAGTGTTCTCAGGCATCTTCAGCCAGCTCTGGCTTGAGTGGGGCTGGGCAGCCAAGCGGAAGGTGCAGCTTTTCAGGGGTCCTTGTCCTGGAGCAGCTCGCCCCTCTGAAGGCCACAGAGAGAACAGAGCAGCTGCTTCCTTACTCCCAGCTCTTCCTTGGCTGCAGGCGGTGCATTCTCTCCACTAGTGGGCTGTCTGTCACACCATCAACAGTATCCTAAAGGGCCCCTCCAACAATAGGTCCTCGGAGAAAGGATGCACCGAACCTGGGCAGGACAGCCGACACGCCAGAGCTGGAGCTCTCTCCAGAATGAGCAACGACCCAGAGCGGACCCGGGACCCAGGGTTCTAGAGCATGAGGACTGTGAGGAACATGGACACACACCTACATTCATTTCACACAGGTGAACTTGAGGTGCAGAAAGGAGAAAGGTTTGTTCACTGTCACCCAATGAAAGGGGGGCTGAGCTGGACCAGGACACCAGACTTGGTACTGATTAAACTCCCCTCTGTCCGAGCTATCTCTCCAATACAAATGCCCAGTCCTTAGCAGAACCTTCTTAATCCCACCCGCAGTCCCTTCTGAGACCCCAGCCCATCCTGTCAACCTTCTCTTCACCCACTCAGTTACCTGTATCAGGTATGGCTACCCAGCCAGCTCTCCCGGCCCTCCTGTATAGTCCACATCCATGCCCTTCCTTGCTCAGCCCATTCTTCACTGGAAGTGCGCCCCCTCCCTCCCCCCATGTCCCTCTAACTGCTAAATCCCATACCTTGACAGAGAAACTGAGCTTACAACATGGGGCCTCACTTTGCCCCACTAATTGGTATCATATCAGATGCATGACTTCCTCCTAGGCTGTTACTTCTTTTTTTTTTTTTTCTGAGAACAGTGTATTCTGGGACTTTGGACTAGGGTCCCAGAGAGTGGGCATCCCCTTCCCTCCAAAATTGATGATCCTGAAGCCCAGCTCCCCTATGGTCTCCTTCCTGCCTTTGGGAAACCCTGCAGGGCTCCTGCAGGCGCTCCTTGGACAGATGCCCTGCCCCTGGATTAGCATTGCATGGAGAGCCAGGCCAGCCTGGATTTAAACCTTGATGCTGTCAGGTACTGACAGTGTTGTCTAGAGATACTGCCAGCCTCTCTGTGCCTAGTGTGCTAACAAGGGAGGATGATGATAACGTCCACATAACTCCAGTTACTATGGCTGCAAAACAAATGGTCCCAAATGTAGTGTTTTAAAACAACAACATTTTGCTCATGAAATAATGATTTGAGCAGGGATTGGCAGGGACAGCTCACCTCTGCTCCATTCACCATCAACCAAAGAAACTCGAAGGCTGGGAGCTGGAATCACCCTGGGCTTGTGAAGGATTGAATGATCTCTCACAGAGGCAGTAGGTTCTGGCTGGGACCCAAGGTGGGGCTGTGGGTCAGAGCACCTATGAGTGGGTCCCTATGCTGCCTCACTCAGGCAGGCATCCTGAGAGAGAGACAGACAGACAGACAGACAGACAGAGAAAAACAGAGACTGAGATGGAGAAAGACAGGAAACAGACACACAGGCAGAGATTGATGAAAAGGCCATTCTCTCCGGGAACTTAGCCTCAGGAGTCAGGCTGCATCCATCCTCCACCACCTTCTAGTCCACAAGGCCCCAGGTTCAGGCAAAGGAGAAAAGGCTACTCCTGCAGGGAGTGGCGAGGTGCTGGGAGTGTGTGAGGCCAAAGGCATTGCTATGCCATCCACTATCACTCCACATCACTGAATTGTTCAGGAAGCTTCAACAAAGTAAGAGCTGAGGGAGTTGGTGCCTGGTACATGGTCGCTATCAGTAAGCAGTAGCTGTTAGAGGTGGCTGCTGCCCACGAGGCTGCCCAGAGTCTGGGACTACAGGTTAGGAACCAATGGTCACACTCAATGGTTAGAAGATCAGCTAGAATTGGTCTTCTGTACCCAAAGCCACAAAGCTTAAGGTCCACTTCACAGTCACCACAATTTGAGTGAACCAGGGGCCCCTGGCAAGAGCACTGGAAGACCATGTCAGTGAGTTTTCCATGTGCCCCCACCCCACACACCCATCACACCCCAACATCATTGCCCAGTGTCCCAGATTAGGAGCCCACATGTTAGTCCTAAAGAAACCACACAGTCCTAAATGAGATGCAAAGTACTGAGCAAATGAGACCTTAGAAATGAGAAGAGAAGCCTCTGCAAGCTGCAGGGCCAGTGGAAACTCAGCACAGCTCCCAGAGAGCGTCTGATGCTTTCCAGGCCAGCAAAGACAGTCCAGTACCTTCTGGCCCACCCAGGGGGCCTTGCAGCCCTGGGCCAAACTGTCTTTCCAGTACTCTGCACTCTAGTCACTGCCCCCACAGCCTGGCCAAGTTCATATCCCAGCAAACCACCAACATCCACCTCACTCCATTAAGCCCTCTTGTACCTTCCTTCTCAGCACTTTCCACAAGTGGGATCTCCTCTAAGTTTGTGTGGGTTTTGACTAACGCCTGTCCCCCGGGGCGGAAGCGGGTCTGGTTGCATTCATTGCTATATCTAAGGTGGCCAGACTTTAACACTGGTAAAGCGGGACACCATTGACTGGGGGGGGGGG